>JAXDDX010000225.1:415000-505000 GCA_034670405.1 Hoplostethus atlanticus
TAATTTAATATATATCTATAATACAATTATCAATGTTATATTATCATAATTATATATATATAATGGACTGGACTGTGATGTCATTCATAAATGAAATAAATGTGTTTTTAAACAATTTAATAGCACAACAAAATGTGCAAAAAGTCAAGGGGTTTGAATACTTTTGCAAGGCACTGTATATATATATAAGACAAATCATCTCCTCCCATCGCCGTCTGTGAAAATACAGCAGTTTCTATCGTCAAATTTCTCCACTGATTGAAAACCCACTGAAACTGGAGCTTCTGTATTTTCAACCATAATTATTGGAAATGGATTTATATTTATATTTTTTATTGATAGGAGAAATATTCATTGGTATCTGTTTATCTATAAAGCACTTTAACAACAGCATCTCTTTCACTGCTTTTACATCAGAGGACTGCTATTCAGTCTCTCTCGTAGGATTGGTTGTCCCTTCAGGTTCCCAGGGTCCTTTGCTCCAGATACCAAACCCTGAAGCTATGGGTGAGACTTTAGAGCCACTAAACTAATTCAAAATGATTGTAAATAATTTGGTTAGCTTCAGTTGTTTTAAGTCATTTTAATGTAATTAATTTTATTCTTTGTCTTTTAGATGCTATTTTAAAGACTATATGTTTCAGTTTTGAATGAAATAAAAATGAAAAAAGAATATTTTCTTTTAAACTTCAAGACTGGACGGGACTGTGATGTCATAAATGAACCATATATCTGTGATGTCATATATCCAGATGACATTGCATCAGTATCCTGATGCAGTGTCATCCTCCACCCTGAGATCCCATCAGATCCATTAGGATCTAGTGAAGGGACTTGGTTTCAGTGGTAGCAAGAAAGACAAGTTTAAATAAAGTTTGAAAGGAAACCAAAGTTTAGATAAAAGAAATACAATCTAAATATAACATTTGAGGAACGCTAATCTGATAGAATAGAATAGAATAGAATAGAATAGAATAGAGTGCTTTGATAGAACTAAATGTGTTTTAATAACTTAATAGCACAACAAAATCTGCAAAAAGTCAAGGGGGTTTAATACTTTTGCAAGGCACTGTATATGTGTATATCTATATAGATAGATAGATATATATATCATATATATATATATGTACATATATACATATATACATATATATGTACATATATATGTACATATATATATCATATACAAAGATACTCTATATGTGTAAAATCTACTGACTCCATTCCCTCCTGTCCTAAGGTATCGTAGCTTGGTTTGACTAAAGTGTCTCCTCCCTTCTCCAAATGAAGCTTGGTTAACTAACTAGACTGACTCATAAACTTGTTCCCTGGATAGAGAACATAAGGGCCCTGGATAGAGGACCTGAGGGCCCCTGGACAGAGGACCTGAGGGCCCCTGGATAGAGGACCTCAAATTTCTACCCTTAATTTATTTTGAATACTGAAATCAGACTAATTTCTCCAATTCAACCACATATCAGCTCATGTTGATCTGATCACAACAACAGATCCCGAGATGATCTGAAACAAGAGTCATTTAATCTCCTGAATATGAAACCATGAGATCCTTGTTGGTCCTCAGGGGGTTTAGGAGAAACATCTCAGATGGAGGAGATCATGTTTCTGAAGAGAAGAAGAAGAGACTCTGAGCAGAAGGTGGATCCAGTGAAGCGATCAAGTCTCTGTCTGTCTGTCTGTCTGTCTGTCTGTCTGTCTGTCTGTCTGTCTGTCTGACAGACTGAATGAATGAATGAACTGCAGAGTTTCCTACTCTCTGTCCGTCCCGTTGCTTTTCTCCAAGCAGGAAGTCGGAATTTCCAACTGTTCGACATGTCTGGAAGACAGCACCAGATGCAGAGGGCTCCGTTTGACCATCTCTCTCCGCTGTGACCTGGCCTTCAACCCTGACCTTTGACCCCGGCCAGGGTCAGACTGGGGTCGGGCTCTCACACACACACATACTCACAGGTTCAGTGTAGGGCCACTGGATAGACTACAGTGTGAGTAAGAGACCAGTTCCATTAGTGTGTTTGGTGTTTGGTCGACCTTTGAGTGAAAATTAAGAATTCTGGCTTTGCACATTTAAAACGCCGCCACACAGCGATACGATGTTACCTCACAAGCAGTCACACCCACTTCCACAGTCGCCATCTCAGACACAGCACAACTCAAACCCCCGGCAGCCATCTTAGGAGAACGCCGCGATCCTCTGGGAAATGCCAGAACGATCAACTCCACCTCGACGAATGCAATCATGTTGTTTATTGATTAGCTACTTCAAAAGCAGGTTTTTTGTTTTTTTTTAAAGGAAAAAAAATATATACGGTTGTACACAAACACCACGGACACTTCCTGCCTCGGAGGGTCGCGGCGGGGTCAGTCTGGGGTCGAACTGGGGTCAAGACAGAGTTCAGCTCGTCTTCTTTGTGCAGAATCGGTTAAATGGTGCTTCATCTTCATTTAGCGTGGCGCTCGACCGAGTTACTCTGACAAATGGAAAATAAATAAAATAAATACAATTGGGGTAAAGGTTGGACCTCCATGAAATCAGCTCTTCAGAAATTAGGAAAATATGTTGTATTCATATCAAATATTTTGAGGCGCATATGAATATAAAGTTCACTCATAATAACTATTTATTAATAATGTCAATAAACACAATAACAACAACAACAATAGTGATAATAATAATAATAAGAATAAGAACAATAACAATGATGATAATAATAATAACAACAACAACAACAATAATAATAATAATAATAATAATAATAAATAACAATAATAATAATAATAATAATAATGTCCCTTCAAATAAACCACAGGTCACTGCTGCAGGATGGGAACCCTGAACCTCCAAAGAGAAAATAAGTTGTGGTCAAGTAAAATTTAGTTTGCTTTATCTGAAGCGTCTGAAACGAGACGGATGACACCGGCCGAGACATTCTGGAAAAAAGTCAAAGTCCAACTGAAGAAGAAGAAGAAGAATCTATATTGAACGCGAACACACACACACCTCGGGGTGACAGCAGGGTCATCCTGGGTTCAAATACGGGTCACCATAGAAGTTCACATTGTCCTCCATTGTAGACAAGAGCGCTACTGCAGATTTATTTGTTCCAAATGACGACACAGAAACGTCTTGGAAGATTTTCACACTTCAGACATTGTGAGGATTAATATATTTCACGTGCCAAGCTCTAAATTGATGCTCAGTGATTTGAAACCCGTCAGATGCTCCACAAATCGCTAGCGCTAAACCTTTTTAAAATTTGATTTGTATTGATGATGATCTTAAGGTTCAGACGTCATACCTTCATCTGCCTGGAAGACAGAATATCTCTAAAGTAGAAAGGATCCAGTCTGTTAACATCTAGTCAACCAACAACAGAAACATCCACCATTTATTTAATTTGGTGATTCGATATCTATCAGTTTGTAATATAAATCTCATTTTACAACCAAACTCTTCAAATGTGAATTCATTGTTTCTGCTGGATGACAAATGTATATTTTATATATATTTGTATGTATGCAGCATTATTTTGGGATGAAATTTACAATCTGTATTTTATAGAAATCTGAAGCCAACCTGCAGAAAATAACAGGCTTGGAAGTCACTTTGTGCCAGCCAAATGATCCCACTGATAATCCCACAGATGATTTAATACATTTCAATAAAATATTTAATTACTAAATACTAAATTACTCATAGCCATAAATGACAGAAATGATCACAAAACAAGGAATTAAATCTTGGACATGAAACTTGAAACGAGTTTGATTCAAACTGATTTGTTTTTATTGAAAACAGCAAACATATTTAAAATAAAGCACAAAGTCTTTATGCAACATAACATCTTTTGCTTGTTGTCGTTGCGATCAGCCAGAGGTCATTCAGAGGTCGAACTGGGTTGGTCTCAGTGCTGCATGTTGAAGGGAACATGTTGATGCACCAAAAGACGACAGACATGTTGAGTGATGAGAACATGGACACCAAAACCATCATCTGCTTGAACGCTGCATGAGTCTGGATACCAGGTAGGATTACTTTACTCTGATTACTTTGACAAACTGAGAGAAAGAGATGGAAGAAGAGAAAGAGAGAGAAGAAAGAACAAGATGATGATGGAAAATGAGACTACAAGACTTCACGAGGTTTAGAGAGAGAGAGGGATGGAGGAGAGAGAGAGAAATGGAGGAGTGTGAGACAGACAGACAGACAGACAGACACACACACACACACACACACCCTGGGGGCACACAGCACAGCATGCCACGATGCGTATGGTGTGTGTTTTGGTACGACCGCCTCTGGGAGAAAACAGAATATGAACAGAAAATACAAAATGAAAGAAGAGAAAAGAATAATAGATGACAAGAGGAGAAACCAAGGAAAGAGGAGGATGAAAGACTGGAGGGGAGATGAGAAAAGAAGAGGAGAAAATAGATGAGAGAAGAATAAAAAAAGAAGAGGGGAGGGGAGAGAGGAAAAGAAGAGGAAAGAGGAGTGGAGAAGAAAAGGGAGATGAGGAGAAAAGAGGAATGAAAGAGGAGAGATGAGAAGAGAAACAGTAGAAAATAAGAAGAGGAGAGAAAGGAAAAGGGGAAGCGAAAGGAGAAAAATACAAGAAGGGAGGGAAGAAAGAAAAGAGAAGATGGGAGAAAAGAGGAAAGTAGAAGAGAGAGGAGTGAGAGAAAAGAGAAAAGGAATACAAAAGGGGAAGAGAAGAGTTGAGAAGAAAGGAGGAGACGAGAGGGGAGGAGAAGAGAAAAAGAAAGAAGAAGCACAGCAAAAAAATATCAATCGTAACAAGTCATCCAGTCATCTGGTCATTCAGTCATTTAGAATCAGAATCAAATTTATTGGCCAAGTACATTCGCATATACAAGGAATTTGACTAGTCGGATGACTAAATGACTGAATGACTAGATGACTAAATGACTAGATGACTGAATGACTAGATGATTGAATGACTGGATGACTGAATAACTAGATGACTATATTACAAGATGACTGGATGACTAGATGACTGGATGATTGGATGACTGAATGACTAGATGACTAAATGACTAGATGATTGAATAACTGGATGATTGAATAACTAGATGACTAAATTACAAGATGACTGAATGACTGGATGACTAGATGACTGGATGACTAAATGACTAGATGATTGAATGACTGGATGACTGAATAATTAGATGACTAAATTAAAAGATGACTGAATGACTGGATGACTAGATGACTGAATGACTGGATGACTAGATGACTGGATGACTGATTGACTGGATGATATTCTTTGCAGTGAGAGAAGAAAATGTTTTTTCTCTGTTGTTACTGCAAATAATGTCAACAAATCTCTTCCTGGACAATAATGTTTGAACTGAATCGAATTGAACACACACACACACACGCAAACACACACACACACACACACATGCAAACACTGACATACACAATATGAACACACTCTCACACACAGTGGAGGGTTGTGTGTGTGTGTGTCTGTTACATCTGCCGGGGGCTAAACGTGACATCACGGTGTGTTGTCATGGCAACTCATGGTAGACTGACACGCCCCCCCCCCTCTCTCTCCCCGGTATACACCAGTGTCTCTCGGCCGAAATAAACTCTTCTTCTTTACTGTCATTCATGAATAATAGTTTCTCTTTTCAAAGCATCTTAATACAGCTGGAAATAACAGTAAATACCTATGTGTGTGTGTGTGTGTGTGTGTATTCATTTTATGTCTATGGAGCTCTCTCTCTCTCTCTCTCTCTCTCACCCTTCTTCACTCTCCATCCATCGTCAGGTCATTGAGAGGTCGGGAGGAAAAATGAGGCGCCGCTGTGCTGCTGATGAAAATCTCTCTCTCTCTACCTCTGTCACTCTCTCACTCTACCTCTCTCTATCTCTGTCTACCTCTCTCTCTCACTCTACCTCTCCCTCTCTCTCTCTCCCTCTCTAGCTCTCACTCTACCTCTGTCACTCTCTCCCTACCTCTCTCATCTCTCCATCACCCTCTTTCTCCAATCATCTCCCATTCTTTCTCCTCCCTCACTTCTTTTATCTCCCCCTTCTTTCTCTCTCTCTCTCTCTCTCCCTTGTTCCTCTTTTATCTTAAAATGGAGTGTTGATATGCTCAAGCTTTGTGTGTGTATGTGTGTGTGTGTGTGTGTGAAAAAGAGAGCGAGAGATGGAAAGTAATTATGGAAGAAAGACCTCTGCCAGTTGAAGACAGAGACCACCGTTTCCCTGATTTACAGTCTGAGTGTGTGTGTGTGTGTGTGTGTGTGTGTGTGTGTGTGTGTGCATGTGTTGCCGCCCTGTTGCCACCTGCAGAGAGAGCGGCAGCCACAATCAGAAAAGCCATCCGTGTGACGTTTCTCTTCAATAATTCAATAAATTAAAAAACGCAGGATTTAGAAACATCTTGAAACATCCTAAATGAGATCAGCTCACTTGTTCACTTGTTGCAGCCATCTTTGATTCAGCCTCTGTCAAACCCTACCTGGGAGACAAACTGTACCTGTCTTTGGGCCAAAAACATGAAATACACACCAAAATGATCTTTTTATACACAAAATATACACAAACGATCCTTTGAATTGGTGGAACAATGAGCAGAGCTGGACAGGATCCAAATAAAATGGACCAAAGAGACGTCCATGACGCTGATCCATGACATTAGCTAACTTGGGGGAGGGTGTGGAGTAGGCGTAGGTTGGATGCAGGAGTGTCAGTGGACTGACTCTTCCTGGATCCAGCGGCCAATTAAGGCCAATTGCAGCCGGGCCCTTTTAACCAGTGTGTGTGTGAGAGAAGGGAGTGAGTGCAGTATCATTCAGTATCATTGCTATGCAGATGATACTCAAACATATGTTTCACCAAAAACGTATGATTCTCTTACCTTAACTCGCCTTACCTCTTGCCTCTCACATTCCTCCTTCCTCCAGTTAAATGAAAATAGATCTGAGATTGTTTTGTTTGGTCAAACCTGAATCCTGAAAACATAAAACATAAAACCTGCTGCTAGAAATCTGGACGTCGTATTTGATTCCAAACCAAATTAAGACGATGATTCAGTCCTGCTTCCTCCGATTGGAAAATATTTCCAAATCAAGGTGTTTTTTTTATCCTTTGCTGACATTGAGGAGGTCATCCATGCCTCCATCTCTTCTGGTCTAGATGACTGTAACTCCCTCCGGTCTCAGCCAGAATTCCCTCTATCGTCTGCAATTTGAGCTTCTAACCAAATCCAGGAGTCAAGATCATATTACAACCATTTTAGCCTCCCTGCACTGGTTGCCTGTACGTTTCAGAATTGATTTTAAGATTTTACTGATTACTTTCAAGGCCCTGCATGGTCTGGCCTCCAGCTACATGTCAGACCTGTTAACCCCTGATGAGCCGGTGAAGCCTCCTCAGGTGGGACGCTGATTAAGACGGAAGGTGAACAGGCCACGAAAATCACTTATATCTTTTGAACATCTTCTGAACAAGCCTTTTTATCATTGTAGTTGTTTTATCTTCCTTTCTGTGTTTTCTATTTAATTTCCTTGATTTAAATTTCTATGTAACTTAAGTTGTATTTTGCACATCATTACATTTTGTGTTTTTTATGCTGTAAAGTTCTTTGTAACATTTATTTGAAAAGTTTATTATATTATTATTTCAATTATTCTATTATTATTTTAAAAATATCAAAATAATATTTACTTATTTAGTTACACAGTACCATGTTCATCCTTTAATTGTTAATTGTAGAATATAATCAATACTCCACTGTTTGTCTATGGGACGGCCTTAATATTATTATTATTATTATTGTTATTTGTTATTCAGAGAGAGAAAAAGAGGGAGATGAGGAAAAGAGGAGTAAAGAGACAGAGGTAGAAGTGTTTCATCTCAGAGTAAATCCCCCATAATCCTCTGCTCTCAGCGGCAGGGTCAGGGTTCAAGTTGAGAATCCCACAGTGTTGGAAAGCTGAGAAATGACTGTGTGTGTGTGTGTGTGTGTTTGTGTGTGTGTGTGTGCGAGCGATAGTCTACTTGTGGTAGAGACTCTTTAAATGATACACATCATTACACTTGTCAATATTCATAGCATCTCTCTCACACACACACACACACACACACACACACACACACACACACTCTCACTAAAGCTCGGTTCTGTCTGTGTCGTGGTGAGCTGATGGTGCAGGTGATGTTCGGATGGTCAAACTGACCATTAATATTGATCACGTTGTTGCAGGTCAATTAAGTTCAATTGAGAATTGAGAATGATTAGGTCTGTGTGTGTGTGTGTGTGTGTGTGTGTGTGTGTGTCCTCCAATGACACCATCACCACAGGCTTTGTTTCTGTTTTGGGGGTTCAGGATCTAGGTCTCTCCTCTGGTCGTCTGAAAGGTTTTACTTGGATTTTAAAACTGTAGAATCTGACAGAAGAACGGACCTGTCCTGGGTTCTGACGTCTTACTGAATTCACAAAAATGCTTATCTTCAAAAGTCAAGACAAAAAATACATGGTGGATTTTCTGCACCGCGGCGCCCTCTGGTGTCGAAAGAAGTCATTACATCAAACTGCTGTCACTACGTGCTAGACAGACAGAGAGACAGACAGACCGACAGACAGACGGATAGCTAGATAGTCGAGAGAGAAGGAAGGATAAGAGGATAAAATGTCCCTCTAAATGAATTGAAAATGTAATAAAATCAAAATAAACATATGAATTATTTAATAAATGTAATGAATTCCAAAAATGTAAAAAATAAAAATTAGGAATCTTATTGATAAATAAGCAAAATAAAAATGTAATAAATTGTTGGATAGTGTAATAACATCTTCAGATTGACGTTTTCATAATTTCATCATCATCAAAAAAAAAAAGCTTCATCCAATTTGAGATAATAATTGCCAGTTGATAATAATATATTATATGACCGGTGAAAAGAAAAATTAGTCTGAAGATGTCCTATCAAAGATGTCCTATCATCTGCAGATTGTGTTTCAGTGTTTTGTGTTGTATGTCAAGTTAGGAATGTTTTTTTAGTTTATGTATTTTTTATTTCTCAAATTGATTCAACTTTAAACCATTTAAATGGACATGTATTACATGTTTACATGTTATATTATTGCTGTTTTGTGTTAAAGTAAAACTCCCCATATCAGTTTTATT
This sequence comes from Hoplostethus atlanticus, assembly GCA_034670405.1. NCBI lineage: Eukaryota > Metazoa > Chordata > Actinopteri > Trachichthyiformes > Trachichthyidae > Hoplostethus > Hoplostethus atlanticus. Next base: position 424,187 of record JAXDDX010000225.1, read on the forward strand.
GAACCCACTTTCCCTCAACCTGCCTCGTCTACTTCTACTTCAATTAGTGATTTCCTACTTTTCCCAGAATGCCTTTCAACAATCCTCAGAGAACTTGCCTGAAGTTGTTGCTTTCCATCAAAGGTGTCTGAGAATAGAAATAACTAAATTCAAAATGTGCTCATTTAGATCCTATGTGTCTACTGCATTGCATTCTGGTCTATCTTGCTACTGCATTGCATTCTGGTCTATCTCCTGTCGGTGGAGAAATTGGTCTCTCTCTCTCCTCTGATGGATTTCTCCTGTATGATTGTTGATCGTCGGTCTAGAAAGAAGCCCTTGCTCTTTGATTCTGATTGGCTGACACCAAAACCTGACGGTTACCGTTGATGTTTTAGATCATGAAACATTTTCTGATATCAGACTGGAAATATCTCAACGTGACGTCACGTCGTCTACGATTGGAGGAAGAACAACCAGACAACTAGGTGGACCAGAAATACAATGAACACCAGCAGCTGATTTAACAGTTCAAGTGTTTTTGGAGTGTTTTCTACTTGGTTAGTACGGTAGACCTAGTCTGTTAATAGATCCACGTGAGGACATACATTTTATAAAGGAACTAACTAAACTAAACTAAACCAACTAAAGGAACCCTGACATCTGATTTGGTGTTGTTTATTCTGTAGATGGGTGGAGTAATTTCTTTTTAACTTTCTGTCACTCCTATATTCAAAGAAAATGTTCAAAGTTTCCCAAATTTTTCTGTGTATGTGTGTGTGTGTGTGTGAGAGAGAGAGAGAGAGAGAGAGAACAGTAACAGTACAGAACAGTACAGTAACAGTAGTATTTAGTAGTGACTAACTGAAGTGACTCCCAGGTGCCACCCGCTGGTTGACCGCAATACTGCAGCCTGGCGGCCACCAGCTATACCTGGGGAGCTGAAACAAGCATCAACCCGGGAAGGAGGTCTCCATCTGGGCTACAGCAGGGACAGAGGCGGGGCTCCGATGCGGGTTTTGAGGGTCGATACCAATATTTAGTTTAAGCTGCTAATAGCTGATGGTGCCGATATTTACTACTACTATTACTATTACTACCACTACTACTACTACTACTACTATTACTACTACTACTACTATTACCATCACTACTACTACTACTATTACCATTATTACTACTACTACTACTACTACTACTACTACTACTACTACTAATAATAATAATAATAATATAATGATTCAATTGTGTGGCATCTGATCAAAATTTCTCAGTTCAGGTTGAGGGCTTTGTATTAATAGTAGTATTGATCAGTTCTACAATAACTATGTAATTTACCAAACTACATCATATCCAGCCAATCAGAGGTGGACAGTGACTGGACCAGATCACATTTTTAATAAAAGGCTAATATTGGTTCCTTATGTAAATCTAACCCTACATCGTCCACAGTAAATATATTTCATTTAATTTAATTTAATTTCACCCCTTTTCAACATTAAAGTTCTGCTCGTTGTTTTCCAGCAGCTCCATGATTTCATTTTCTCAGAATCACAAACTCGGGTTTCAAAATCAGAAGTGGAGGCAAGTGTAGAACATGCACACATACACCCCTGGTGTACAAAGTTAGATGTAGTTTACTGTTTTTCAGCTTCTCTCTCCCCTTCTGCTCTGATCTGCTATATATTGTATATTATATTTGATATATATGATATATGATATTCTCTTCAAACTCATTTTATTCTATTCATTTATTTTTTTCTACCCTGTCTTTGACCTCGAGACTGCACATATTCTTTTTGGCCACAAGATGGAAGCATTGTATAAGTTTCCTCAGCCAACCAAGGCCTTTTGTTTGGGTATTTAATAATTAACATTTTATTTGTTGTTGTTGTTGTTGTTTACCTCACCAGGATCCTGATAATACATAATGTAATGGCTGATAATAGTACGTGTGGAAGGTTGAAAGTGGGTGGATTTTATACAAATAACTCAAATCATTAAAATTACATTTAAAAAGACATAATTTGCATTTAACAGTAAAATAAACTGCTAATTGATGAGAATTAAATAGTGGAAATAATTTCCATAAAGATCAGAGAACAAGGCAAACATCTAAACATCATCCAGTTCATCAACTTGATATTCAATTTTAATGGTTCTTAAGTTTGATTTACAGTAAAGAAAAAATAAGAATAGAAAAAAAAAATTAAAAAAAATAAAGAGCAGAACAGAAAACAAAATATAAAGATAATTGATAATTTACCATTAATTCAAAATTAATTAGCTCAGTGTGCCACTAATAGAGTCGCCTGGTACACAGACTGTACATCTACCTGTAGACTAAGATAACTTCAGAATATAACGTTACAATACCATAATAATAACGTTACAATACCATAATGATAATGTTACAATACCATGATAATAACGCTACAATACCATGATAATAACGTTACAATACCATGATAATAACGTTACGATGCCATGATAATAACGGTACAATACCATGATAATAACGTTACAATACCATGATAACGTTACGATGCCATGATAATAACGGTACAATACCATGATAATAACATTACAATACCATAATGATAATGTTACAATACCATAATAATGTTACAATACCATGATAATAACGGTACAATACCATGATAATAACGTTACAATACCATAATGATAATGTTACAATACCATAATAATGTTACAATACCATGATAATAACGGTACAATACCATGATAATAACGCTACAATACCATAATAATAACGTTACAATACCATGATAATAACGCTACAATACCATGATAATAACGTTACAATACCATGATAATAACGTTACGATGCCATGATAATAATGGTACAATACCATGATAATAATGTTACAATACCATGATAATAACGCTACGATACCATGATAATAATGTTACAATACCATGATAATAACGGTACAATACCATGATAATAATGTTACAATACCATAATAATAACGTTACAATAACATTACACCCTATTCCTCACACGACCACTAACAGAACGTATGACAAACTATGATGAAAATCAGATAAATGACATTTCACTATTCTTGGGTGAACGAGGGCAAATGGTGACTTGGAAATTACAACATTCAAAATAAAACAAAGTTTAAAGACTTTGTTTCCGATATGAGGTCTCCTCCTTTTGGACCAAACAGTGACATGCTCATTTATTGCTTTTAGCTGCAGTGTGCTCGCCGCATCATTCAGTGTTTCAGCCGGCAGATTATGTTTTGGGAATTACACACTAAGCATTTGGTCGACAGTCTGATGAGCAACATTACAGTCTTAGGATGTGGAGGAATCAGAGAATGTACAGGGTAACTGGGTTAATCATGGTTGCTCCAATCAATCACAACCAACCTCCCCATTAATGAGCCTGAGTTGTCAGTTACATCAATGTCGCTTTGTAGACAAAGAGACTAGTTAGGTCCAGGTTAGTCTTGTTTATCCAGGTTTCAGTTTGTTGTGCTATACCTTATACCCAATGCCATATCTTGTGCTTACATACGTTGGACACACATGGGCCAGTAAATGTTAAATACTACTGATACAAGAAATAGACGAAGCCTCTGTTGTCCTACACTGCCGCCTGAAGCCAGACATGATACTGTAGCCTGTTTCACATCGGTAGCATTTTGGGTATGTGAGTCATGAGAACCTGTAGTCAGCTCAGCCGATCAGATCTCATGTAGCACTAGCCTGTAGTCAGCTCAGCCAATGGTGAACTTTGAAATCTTCTGTGGCCAATGGTCAGATTTCCTGCCCTGGTTGTGGGTGTGGTGAAGAGATGAGAAGTCAGATGTTGTGTCCAGTGCGTTTGGTCCTTTAGTTTCAAGCCCTCAGTGTTGAGAGGATATTTGGTTCAGTAAGAGGTTCACTCCTAAACACACTCGCTGGACCTCAATGTTCTTCTCAGTGGTGGGTGGAGGGGGTGAAGAGGTTCAGCAGCTTTCTCTGGACGGAGCCTCGCTGCTGTTTAGGAGACACTTTGGACTTTGCTCTTCAGTTTTGATTTGTCGCTTCTTTTGCACAGAGAAGATTTCCCGCTACTGACCATACCATTTGGACAAATAGGGCAAATCGATGGTGTCTCTATTAGGGCACATGGGATGCTCTTCTCAGTTGCAGGCCCTCTTCATGGTTTAAGTTGATAGAGTTGACAGTAGAGAAACAGGAAAGCGAGGAGGGATGGCATTCTTAACTAGCGCTGCTTTAAGTGGAATAATTACACTTTTATTAATGCTTTTCTGCTAAAGACCAAGGGTGTTCGGCTGTAATGGCCTTCATCAGGAACCCTGGTGGTTTTTAAAACATTAAACCTGTGGCGGTAGTATTATGTCAAACACAGGAATGCTGAGGATCTCAGTCCCCAAAATGCAAACCCAGGGTAGAGGGGTTCAGTGAAGGTGGAGGTGAAGGTGTGGAGGTGGATCAGTGAGTCAGAGGAGACTCTGTAGAAGGACAGAGTGCCAGCAGGCTAGTCCAGATACACCCCTACTCTGTTGGAGGTAGGCGGGGTAACCTTCCCTTTCCCATTGAACCAGGCAGTGCGGCGGCATCCCTGCAGAATCCAGGACTTGTCGTTCCATCCGAGCTGACAGTCATCACCCACTCCTTTCCTGTTGATTCCTCTGTATGTCACTCCCATACGAACCCCTCCATTCCACTCCACCTCCCAGTAACGGCGCCCAGTCAGGCCTTCTCTACACAGCACCTGGTCCTGGTGGTCAAATCTCTCTGGGTGATCAGGATATGGCTGCTTCTCTAACACCAGTGTCACCTTCCTGTTGTCCTCAGACAGAGAGAGCTTTCTGTTTGATGTGTTTGGGTCCAGTGTGAGTTCACAGACATCTGCCAAGGGGGAAAATCAGATAAACTATATCTATATCCTATTGTGTTGAGATTGCAGACTGAGGCTGCCTTACGCCCTGACATATCTCAAAAAGGTTGCCAGTTCAAATCCTCAAACCAGCTGTTAACATTCAGGTAGGGCCAGAAGGCTCAAAGACTAGTGCACTATTCAGGTGCCTTTGAGCAAGGCATTTAATCCCCAATCATTCCAACAAAGCTACTCAGTGGGCAGCTCCCAGTGTGAATGTTTACAACTCTATGGGCTTTTCATGAATTAAAGGTGCATTGTGCGTGCGCAGGGCATGACGACAAATGTTTGGTAATTTTGTGGAAACAGGGTTGGACTAGCAGGACTACATTATCGGCAGGTATGGTAATCCGATGACCAATATGGGTGAGATTAATGGCAGAGAGGTACTTACATTTCCTTGGACCGGGTTGGATCCTGAACTCTCCACCATGATCTACACTGAAGGGGATAATAATAAAGATTTTAATGATCAAATACTCTCTGATCACTAGTGTCATGTTCTACAGAAACATTCGATTTCTAACTCTGCCTTTTTACTGAGACTTAAACCTGCCATATTCTCATGGATGGATACCATGCGGTGCAACCTGCACCTCAACATCTGATGTGTTTTAAAGGCAACAAAGATTTTACATGTACATATACATATACATGGTGTTCATATGAAATAATTTCATGTGGAAGAGTAAAGCAGTCAAATTACTGCATATGTTAATACACAACAGTTAATCAGAAACCAATAGAGGCTTTGCAGTTTCATCACTGACCTGCTACCAACCATCTGATCCATCATCAGTCTGTTAGTTAGTAATGTGTCAACAGAACCAGTTGATTATCTTAACCAGGTTGTTGGTTGTTGTGGTGTGTCTGTAGATCATACAGTAAGGCTCTCAGTAAAAGTGAACAGTGTGATCAGGTAGATTTGTCTCCAAATGTAGGTTACTGTGACTCAGTAAACTGTCTTGTCTTTAGCTTTAGTCTCTACTCCAAAACACTCTGAGTTGGAGCTGGAGAAGAGTCAGCTCAGTTAACCTGAACAAACTGGTAGCTAGCTAACTAGCCATCAGGCTAGTTTAGTTACTGTTAACATGGGACGACTAGCCACTGCTAACGCTAGCTTCTACTAGGTACATTAGCTAGTGTGCTAATCAGATGTGTTAACAACAAGACAGTGATGGTTAGCTGACCAGATACTATGGTTAGCTAGCTAACAAGCGACATCATCTAAACACTAAATGGTCTGCACATACCTGAGAGTCTCCAGTCTCCAGTGTGGATCCTCCAGTCCAGCAGAGAGCAGCTTCACTCCTGAGTCTCCTGGGTGATTGTAGCTCAGGTCCAGCTCTCTCAGATGGGAGGGGTTGGAGCTCAGAGCTGAGGCCAGAGAAGCACAGCCTTCCTCTGTGACCAGACAGCCTGACAGCCTGGACAGAGTTCATGGTTCATTGTTCATGGTTCATGGTTCATTGTTCATGGTTCATTGTTCGTGGTTCTTGCCTCTCTCTGGTTGGCTTTATGACCATCAAATCCTTTTATCTCCATGTAAAAGTGGTGCTACGTAAAACATTTTTTTTGGGAAGTAAGGCTACTTTCACACTGCAGCTGGAAGTGTCCTCTATTTCCCTCTCTCACACTTGACTCAGATCTGATGTCTCTTATCAGTGTTATCAATTTTTTTCAATTCTGATTTGAACCACATCGACATTTGGTACAAAATCAGATCCTGAGTAATGATACCTACATTTGACTTGAATTTCAAATCATATTTTCTAAGCGTTGCAAGCATCATAACAACAAATAAATCTGCAGAATATACTGACCTGAGAGTGTCCAGTCTACAGTGTGGATTCCCCAGTCCAGCAGAGAGCAGCTTCACTCCTGAATCCTGCAGGTCATTGTTACTCAGGTCCAGCTCTCTCAGACTGGAGGACTTGGAGCTGAGAACTGAGGCCAGAGCTTCACAGCTTCTCTCTGACAGCTCACACTGTTTCAGTCTGCATTAGATGAAGAAGAAATTAATTCTCACATCTAATATTGAATTATGTAAAGTATTGTTTTCAGCGTAAAGTGTAGAGTCATTCAGACAAACACTGAGGCCAGGTTGTGACATGTTAGCCCTCAACGCTTCAGTCTACAGGGAAAAACATAATAATAAAAAGTAGAATGGAAAATCAATCAATCAGTCGATAGCCATTATGTGGCAATTTACCTGTATATCTCTATTTATAGGTATAGATATTGATATATATACTGTTTTCTTTCAAAATGGCAGAGGAGGCAGAGCCCAGCAAAAACCGAGGACAAGATGACACTTTCAACATCAAACATTTGGAGGAATTTGTTGGAGAGACCTCAGTGTCTTCAGATCCTCCAGTCCAGCAGAGAGCAGCTTCACTCCTGAGTCTCCTGGGTGATTGTAGCTCAGGTCCAGCCCTCTCAGATGGGAGGGGTTGGAGCTCAGAGCTGAGGCCAGAGAAGCACAGCCTTCCTCTGTAACCAGACAGCATGACAGCCTGCGGAAAGCATGCCATCACTGAGTTTGCCTTTTTTCTTCTTAACTGTGAACTTAAAGTGATAACCTTGATTTTTACTTTTTATTTTTATTTTAGTCCATTTTAGTGTTTTTTTGCCTAAGCACTTGTCACACTATGAGGGGAATGTTTCAGCCTTGGTCTTTATGTTACTCCAGAGATGGGTTATGGGGGCTTGTGACCAGAATAAGTGTGTTTACATGCACATTAATATTCTAAATATGAGCCTCATCCCGGCTAAGGTCTTAGTCAGGATATGTTTACATGGTATGATCAGTAGTTGTTTTTTTTCATATACCTGTATACATGGAGATTGGACATGGTTAAAACTGACCCACCACATTTTTGACCCCATCTTATTCTGCATTTACATGCTTCTACTTCCACAAATTAACAGCAAATGTAACTTACAGTTTCACTGTTATGCCGATGACATGTATTTATATCTGCCAATAAAATCTAGTGATACTAATAATCCTGGCTATGGTTTTAGTCAGGATACGTTTACATGGTACGATGTTACAACTTTTCTCACCTCTTGTTTACGACAAGATCTACCTGAGAGACTTTTCTTAGGCTGCGCTGATTAGTGACGTGTTATTTTGACTCCATGGAAGCAGTGCTTGCGCTGTTCACCAAACCCAAATAAATGGGATATGGTGTTTATATACCTGAATATACCGGTTAATATCGACATATCCCAGCTAGCAAATTATTGTAAACAGGACATGGCGTTTAGATGCGGCAACTCACAAACGGAATATTTGAATGTAACAAATATTCCTAATATTAACAGAATATTAATGTGCATGTAAATGTACTGGATGTTGCCGGTTAAAATCCCTGGACCAGCTGGGAAAATCTAGGGGGGGAAAGTGAATGGGAAAAAATTGCATTTTTTGAGTGCTGTTTCTTCACTGAGTCAATAACAACAAGCTAGCTCACTATTAGCTGTACCCATCAATTTCAGTTACCAACCTAATTGTCTCCAAACTACATTTGCTGAAAAAGCATAGACCTCAAGGAAGCAAAGAGCAGAAACAATGAAATACAGTCATGGAGAGAAGTTCACAGGCGTTAAAAAGTTGTGCCAAAGCTTGTTAACACAACTAGTTTGTAAATTATATAAGCAGAGAAAAACGTGTTTATTCACTGACATTAACCTGCATGTACAGCAGGATTTAAATGGTCATGTGTTGACCAGGTTGAGGAACACTGACCTGAGAGTGTCCAGTCTACAGTGTGGACTCCCCAGTCCTGCAGAGAGCAGCTTCACTCCTGAATCCTGCAGGTCGTTGTTACTCAGGTCCAGCTCTCTCAGACTGGAGGACTCGGAGCTGAGAACTGAGGCCAGAGCTTCACAGCATTGGTTTGACAGCTCACACTGTTTCAGTCTGAATTAAAATTAGAATAGCAAATAAGAAAGTCATTATTTTTAAGTGGTAAGGGAAAATAATGAGTTATTACAGCTACTAAAAAATTGTATAACATAATAATATAATATCTCTTCATGTTAAAACTGACCCACAATCAGTATACATAACAGATGGAGTTCCCCACGGATCAATTTTCGTCCCCATCTTATTCTAAATTTACATGCTTCTACAAATGTAACACACAGTTTCACTGTTATGCCGATGACACATGTTTATGTCTGCCAATAAAACCTAGTGATACTAATAATCTAGCCACACTCATCACATCAATTGCTGTGCCAGAGACCTATCAATGTTGTTGCAATTCCTAGTGGTTGCCAATAGAGGTTGATAGAAATCTGGCACCAAGCCATATTATTATCTTTAAACCCCATACAAGCCAAATCACGCCCTGAAGTTCTTGGGCAGCTCCCAATTGGCTGCTCCAAAAGATATACTGAAAACTGGGTGACCAAGTCTTAGACTTTGGAATTACCAGAGCATTCAGCTTAGCTTAGGCTAATGTAACATGTCAGCTCTTCCTATGTCCTGGCCCCACAGTGGTGGAATGAACTCCCCACTGATGTCAGGACAGCAGAGGCGCTGCCCATCTTTCGCCGCAGGCTGAAAACCCACCTCTTCAAGAAATATTACCCTGACCCTTCCTCTTCAACAGACACTACCATGACCCTGCCTCTTAGCACTTGCTTATATGCTTCACTTATTTGTCTTAGCTCTTGTTTATTTGCTTCACTTACTTGTCTCATTTGTTTAATAAAAGTAGATCTAACTTATTGATCTTTTACCTCAGCACTGGTTCTGCTCTTAGATGCTTGTTTAGGAAGGAAATGCACTTACGATTTCTGGTGACTAGTAGTTCTCTTGCCTACCTATGTTGAATGCACTTATTGTAAGTATCTTTGGATAAAAGCATCTGTTAAATGCCTGTAATGTAATGTAATGTAACACTAGTAGATCACAACCACACACACAGCTGTAAAACCACAAACATACATGCACCCACACACACACGTACACACAGATCTGCACACACACACACATACACAATGTACTACTGCTGGTAAAACTCAGCGACCACATAGTAACAGCCTCGAAGCCACTAGTAGTCCCCTAGCAACCACACAGTAACACCCAAACAACCTTTAGTAACACCCTAGCACCCACTAGTAACACCCAAGCACCCACTAGTAACATCTAGCAGCCAATAGTAATCACTTAGCAACCACATAATAACACCCAAGCGCCCGTGTCCCATTTGTGACGTCCTGTTGTCCCTGTACTATGTATATGTATTTAACTCACCTATGTAAGTTGTTGATAAATTTTGTTCCTCCACCAATGTCCCCAAAACAAATGACTGTATATTTATTGTATTTGAGAATGAAGTGATTCTAAAACTATTCAGATAATATTTTATATATGTACAGTATGCGTTGAAATTACTTAAAATGTGTTCTTACAGTGCAGTTGTTGAGGCTTTGACCACTGGCAGCAGCCGCAGAAGACCCTCCTCTGAAGCAGAGTATTTCTTCAGGTCAAACACCTCCAGGTCTTCTTCTGATGACAGTAAGATGAAGACCAGAGCTGACCACTGAGCAGGGGAGAGTTCGTCTGTGGATAGACTTCCTGATCTCAGGTACTGTTGGATCTCCTCCACTAGAGAATGGTCATTCAGCTCATTCAGACAGTGGAACAGATTGATGCTTTTCTCTGGACAGGGATTCTCCCTGATCTTCTCCTTGATGTACTGGACTGTTTCCTGATTGGTATGTGAGCTACTTCCTGTCTGTTTCAGCAGGCCTCGTAGGAGAGTCTGATTGGTCTCCAGTGAAAGACCCAGGAGGAAGCGAAGGAATAAGTCCAGGTGTCCATTTGGACTCTGTAAGGCCTTGTCCACAGCATTCATGTGGACCACTGTTGCAGGTGTTTTTCTGAAAAGGATTTGCAGACTTTGAAAAGTCAGTTGTGGTTCAGCCATTACATTCTTGTTGTTGTTGATGAATGACAGAAAGACATAAACAGCAGCCAGAAACTCCTGAATGCTCAGATGGACAAAGCAGAACATCTTGTCCTTTTCCAGGCCACACTCCTCTTCAAAGATCTGTGTGAACACTCCTGAGTACACTGAGGCTTCATTGAAATGAGTGCCACTCTTTTTTAGGTCTTCCTCATAGAAGATCAGATTGCCTTTCTCCAGCTGGTGAAAAGCCAGTTTTGCAAGTGACTTGACGCTTTCAATGCTCTTTTTTTGTGCCATACTTCAGTGTTGTCTGTTTTATCTGAAACACCAGGAATTTTGCATACATCTCAGTCAAAGTCCGGGGAATTTCTTCTCTTTCAACTTCTCTCTGCATTTTCTCCAAAAGTGTAGCAGTGATCCAGCAGAAGACTGGGATGTGGCACATTATGTGGAGGCTTTGTGATGTCTTGATGTGCGAGATGATTCTGCTGGCCAGCTCCTCATCTCTGAATCTCTTCCTGAAGTACTCCTCCTTCTGTGGGTCAGTGAACCCTCTCACCTCTGTCACCATGTCAACAAACTCTTGGATCTTATTGGCTGCTGCAGGTCGTGTGGTTATCCAGAGGCGAGCAGAGGGAAGCAGTTTCCCCTTGATGAGGTTTGTTAGCAGCACGTCCACTGAGGTTGACTCTGTAACATCAACAGAACATTCCTCATTGGCAGTGAAGTCCAGTTGAAGACGGCTCTCATCCAGTCCGTCCAACACAAACAGGACTTTGAACTTACTCTTGTCATAGTTTGAGTTTCCTGACGTCTGGAGTTCCATGAAGATGTAATTCAGAGCCTCCTCCTTGATGTCTTTGGTTTCACTGATACATCTGTGAATCAGCTCTGCAAAACGAAACATTTTTCCATTCAACAAATTCAGCTTGCGGAAGGTGAAGGGGAATATGAGATGTACATCTTGATTGGCTGTTCCTTCAGACCAGTCCAGGATGAACTTGCTCACAAGGACTGTTTTGCCAATTCCCGCGATCCCATTGGTCAGCACTGTTCTTACGGGTGTGTATTGTCCAGAAGGGTGTTTGAAGATGTCGCTGGGTTTGATTGGTTTCTCGGTTCCTGCTGGCTGTCTTGATGCCATCTCAATCTGTCTGACCTCATGCTGGTTGTTGATGTGTACGACACTCCCATCTGTGATGTAGAGGTCAGTGTAGATATCATCCAGAAGTTTCTTATCCTTCCTCTCTGACCATCCTTCTTGTACACAGATAAACCTGTCCTGCAGGTTAGATTGTAGTGTATGTTGGTAAGATGTGATGAGTCGTGGAGGCTCTGGTCTGCGCACCAACAAATCTGTGCAGAACAAAATAACATCCATAGATAAAACTGACAGTATTAGGCTGTGTATCCACCAGGTACCTCTTTTCTAGCTAGCAGCACTGAACAGATACTTGTGAGGAGCACTGGTTGTGGCTCTGCTGTTGCTATGACACAACTGAAAACCCATTTGATGCCAAGTAATCTTTTGCTAAAAGTTGAAGCGCTTGGTGCTCTGAGTATCATAAATATATTTTGCTCACTGTGAGAAACAACACATCATTTGAAATAACAAAAGAAGAAGCCAACACTGTGAAAAGAGGTTCCCTGTGGACATGCAGCCCTAATGGAGCAGACAAGTTGTGCTAACTTCTAAAGGGTCCTGCTGTGGTCTTCAGATTCAGATATTTCATTACAGCTGCAACAACAAATTAACTATGGGTTGTTTTCATTCACACCATGCTTACCACTCTCTTTATCCAGGGAACAGTTTTGATTAAAAAAACATCCTATTTTATGCACCTCCAGATTCACATTCAACCACATATTGTCATCATGGAGCTGCCCAGTACAACCACAGTCTAATACTGTCCGCCACTGAACAGCTCCACTGGAACAAGTGAGGGTTAAGTGCCTTGCTCCAGCCAGAGCACCTTAACAATAACTGTTGAAGAAGGGGAGGGCATTACTCTTTCACAGCCATACCAGGGATTTGAACAAGCAACCCTCTGGTCAAATTAATTTTGATAGCATAGCATAATGGCTGTAGAAAAATGACACCATCGCCCAAAAAAAAGTGCTTTATTTTATGTGTTGATATCTATGTGTTTATTCTTTGTGCCCCTGGGTACGATTTCCCGCAAATTGTGCAGGATTGAGTGGCACAAAGGAAGTACCTCAACCAAAACAGGTAGCAGGTGGCGAGTCGTCTTTGCGACAGCGATTTAAAATACTGCCACTAAGGGACTAAAGGGGTTGCAAAACTCAAATTTAAATTTCTACTGGTAGCAACTGTTAGGGCAAGCCAACAAATACCTTTATGTTCAGTCTGAATGCTGTCGCTGGGAAGATGAGGAAGAGAGGAAACCTGTGGCTGAATGGAGGAAGCTGCTCTGTTCTCTGAAGTCTCCCCAACATCACCGACATCCCCTAAGAGAGAAGGGGCGGGGGAGACAAGGGCCTCAATATTGGTTAATAATGGAGATCCAGGAACTGAAGCTTATTCCACCGTTGCCTTCATTGTCAGTCACTCTGGATAAGAGTGTCAGGTAAATGCCTAAAATGTAAAAGACAGGACTCTTATTCTATATAAGTTGTTCAGATAGTATTAGAATTTTAATAGACGTGTAGAGCGGCGTTGTGCGCTAGTTCTCTCTTTTCTCTCTTTCCCATGACTTACTGTTGGGTCCTGAGGCAGTTTTTGAAAACCCCTGCACAAGGTCATTCCTGTTGATCTTCTTCAGGACCTCCACCGTTATCTCCAGAGCTCCAGGAAGGCCATAGGTCTGCACCATCTGATCCACCGTATCCTGCCTGTCTGCCTTCTCCAGGTGGCTCTTTGGGATGGCTGGGAAGCCTTCCAGGACCTCAACCTGCTGCAGGAACCACTGGAACTTCTTGAGCTCTTCGTTTCCCAAATCCTCCAGAGTTCCCAAGAGGAGCTCCTTGTGCATCGTCATCGTTGCTCCCTGGTGAAATGAAATGATCAGATCCGTTCCATTCAGGTCAGTTCAGGCAACTTTGATTTATTGTATTCATGTGCATTGTTTGTGTTTTTGTCTTGTCTGTTTCCCCAGATGATTACACGCCACTCCAAAGCTAGAATCAGCCCATGTGTTTTTTTCCGTACTTTAAATCATTATGTCACTCTTCACTGGACACTGGACATTCATTTTTCCGATAATGCCATTCTGATCGAAGCCCCAGTGATGATAGTCACCATCCTCCCACTCTCCATTCCAATTGCTCTCCGAGTGTGGAGGTTTTGAAAATGTCAATGAATCAGCTATATAGTTTGAGTAGCTCCCTTCTCCTGCACTCAGCTGAGAGCACCGATGTCAATAACTACTATTAATAATTATTATCCGTTAACAAGTCAAACTGCCGGACTTAGTGACCGGACTTAGTGACCCGAGCTGATAATATTCTCATTATCGGTGATTTTAACATTCATCTGAATAATCCCACCGATCCCCTCAGTAAGGCCTTCCTAGATATTATTGATACATGCGGCCTCACTCAATTTGTTAATGAACCAACCCACTATGGCGGCAACACCCTTGACCTGGTTCTGACCCGTGGCATTCCTGTTTCTGCTTTAGTGGTCTCCTCTTATGATGTATATCTGATCACTATCTCATTAAATTTGAAATCAAATTGATCTTCCCACGCCAAAAGTGTGAAGATACATATATTAGCCGTCGTATTAATGCCACTATGGCTCGTTACTATCTGAAAAACTGCCCAGTTTTCTCGCACCACTCTCTGGTCATGTTGGCTCACTCGACAATTTCGCCAACGAACTAAACGCTAGCCTTACCAACGCGCTTGACTCAATCACCCCGTTAGTCACTAGAAAACACCATGCTAGGAAGTTTGCACCGTGGTTTACCCACGACACTCGTGCACTTAAACAAGCCTGTAGAAAACTAGAACGTAAATGGCGATTGACCAAACTTGAAGTCTTCCGGCTTGCCTGGAATGACAGCCTGCTAAATTATAAATGTGCACTCTCGTCAGCCAAAACTGCACACTTCTCTAGGTTAATCAGTGCAAATAAAAACAACCCAAAATTTCTATTCGACACTGTTGCTAAGCTAACACGGAATCCCTCTCCCTCTGATAGCTTTCTGTTTTCTCCGAATGATTTCATGTCCTTTTTTAGTCAGAAAATCACGCTGATTAGAGATGAGATCACCAGTACACTCTCTACTGGTGGTGCCGTCTCACCCCTGAAAAGTCCACTTGGTGTTTCCCGGGCTGAATGTCTTTTCTCACAGTTTGAGTTAGTTTCCTTAGACTCTCTCACCAAGCTAACTCTGTCTTCGAAACCCACGACCTGCATGCTAGACCCTCTGCCTGCTAAACTGCTTAAAGAAGTTTTCCCTATCTTAGGACCCTCCATTCTCTATATGATCAATCGATCGCTGTCCACTGGCACTGTGCCCTCCGCCTTTAAAACGGCCGTGATCAAGCCACTACTGAAAAAACCGAACCTTGACCCCGAAGTACTTCAGAACTATAGACCAATCTCAAATCTGCCGTTCCTCTCCAAATTACTTGAATGAACAGTAGCCAGTCAACTTACAGATTTTTTGTCAAAAAATAACCTACTTGATCCCTTCCAATCTGGCTTTAGATCCTTTCACTCGACCGAAACTGCACTCACAAGAGTGGTAAATGACCTTTTGTTAGCTATTGACTCCAACTCAACCTCAGCACTATTGCTACTTGACCTGAGTGCAGCCTTCGACACAATTGATCATACGATACTCTTGAACCGTCTTGAACATTATATTGGCATCCGGGGATCAGCCCTTTCTTGGTTTAGGTCTTATCTACTTGATAGATCACATCGCGTCTTTTACAACAACATGACCTCAGAGTGTTGCAATATGGACTTTGGTGTCCCACAAGGCTCTGTCCTAGGACCACTGCTATTCTCTATCTATATGCTACCACTTGGTGGCATCATTCGCAAATTTTCCATTAACTTCCATTGTTATGCCGATGACACCCAAATTTTCATACCAGTCAAACCAACCGATGACACCCAATTCCAAAAACTAGAGGCCTGCCTATCAGAGGTCAAATATTGGATGTCCCTAAACTTCCTACTTCTTAATGGCAGCAAAACTGAGATGCTGATTGTGGGACCAGCTAGACATAGACACTTATTTGAGAATACTACTCTCAACTTTGATAGTTGTGTAATCTCCCAGAGCCCATACGTTAAAAACATTGGGGTAAAATTCGACCCTACCCTCTCATTCGAGTTGCACATTAAGGAGATCACTAAAACAGCATTTTATCATCTTCGCAATATTGCCAAAATTCGACCCATGCTAACAGAGGCAGACGCAGAAATTTTAGTACATGCCTTTGTATCATCCAGAATCGATTACTGCAATGTCCTTTTTTCGGGCTTACCTACTGGGCGCACTAAAAAACTACAACTGGTCCAGAATGCTGCTGCCAGAATCCTGACCAAAACTAGGAAATTCAACCATATAACTCCCATTCTATCCTCGTTACACTAGCTACCAATTCAGGCCTGGTGTGACTTTAAGGTGCTTTTACTTACATATAAATCATTACATGGGATGGCACCGTCCTATTTATCCGATTTGATTAAACCATATAAACCGCCACGTGCCCTCAGATCTCAGGACGCTGGCTACCTGTCTATCCCAGCAGTCAAAAAGAAAACTGCAGGTAACAGAGCCTTTTCTTACCGGGCTCCCAACTATGGAACAGTCTGCCTGCCTCAATCAGAGAGGAAGGCTCTATCGAAGTCTTTAAGTCAAGGCTAAAAACCCATTTATTCTCTCTGTCATTTGACCAGCCTTGAGGGAGTGGCTCAGTCTCTTCTCAGAGTAAGGCTAGACCAGTTAGCTCATCCTAGATCAGGGTCCTGATGGATACTAGCATCCTGCCTACATGTCCTATTCTCCTGATCTACCTGCTCCTGTCCACTGACGCTGGTCATGTTTGTGTGAGTGAGAGTGTGTGTGTGGGTGAGTCTCCTATCTGTTCCAGGCTGTCAGGGTGTGTGTGGGTGAGTCTCCTATCTGTTCCAGGCCGCAGCCCGGCAGAGTTGGCGTCTGGTTGGTCCCGCCTCCTAGGACGATGCTGACTGAGCGGACGTTGCGTTCTCCTATCTGGGCAGTGTTGGCGCCTGCATGGTCCCCTAGTCCTATGATGACGCTGACTGAGTTGCCGTTGCTGTGATGCCGCCCCATCAGATCTGGATGTCCCACCAAAATAAACTTTCATATATTGTCTATACGCTGCTTGCCCAAACTCGGCATCTATTGCACGCCCAACCGTCCTGGTAGGGGGATCCCTTTCTGAGTAGCCCCTCCCAAGGTTTCTCCCAATTTTCCCAATAAGGTTTTGTGGGAGTTTTTCCTTGTCCTCTGTGAGGGTCTAAGGCTGGGGGATGTCGTGTACTAATCATTTATTATTTTCACATGTTGGGCACTGTGAAGCCCTTAGAGACTGTAACGGTGATTAAGGGCTATACAAATAAATGTGATTTGATTTGATTTGCCCTCTGAGGGGACGACCAGCCAAGAACGGCATTGGCTTTCCTCACTCCGACCTTCTCAAACATTTAATTTAGGACTCAAAGGACATCCAGCATGTGGATCTCATGAGATTATTTGATCAGGTTACACAAGGTAACTGGTGATGAGTTGGACCGCCTGTTATATTGTCTGCTCTATGGCATCTCTCTCTGTGGTACAAACACACAGTAACCCTATAGATGTGCATTTCTTCAGGGTAATCCTCTTGCTATTTCCCATTTGCTTTGTCTCAGTGAACTGCTAAACAGCTTTTGCTTTTTAAATCTTGTTTTATTTGTCCTTGTTCTTGTAGAACTTGGAGATTTGCTTTTACTGAAAGGTGTTTTATGAAATCTGTTGTTGAAGTACAAAGAACCTCATCCGAACAAGTAATTTGATATCTTATTTGTTTCTAATGAAAATCAGCTTGTTTCTGTCTTATTTCAACTTATTTTGTTTCCAGTTTCAAGAATATTCTTCAAATAAGTGAAACTGAACTTGGTTTGGTTTAAGAATAATAAGCTTTTAAGACTGACTACAAGAGATATATATATATATATATAAATAAACAACTTACCAACTTTACAGCATGCTGTTCCATTAACCTGTTGATCTGCTGTCAGACTGATCACTGTTAACTTCACAATACTGGAAGACAGATGAGGAACTGAAACTCAGCAGTTTCCAATCCAGTTTCTTCCACAGTTTCCACATAATCTCTCTTTTTAATAACCCAGCCTATCGACGTCTCTTCTCTTAATAATCGATCCCAGCATCAAAAACAACAATACCTGAAAGGCTTCTGCCGCTTCTCTAATTAATAACCAGCTTTGATATCAATTCACGGAACTACGTGAATGTCAGACGCTGCAAAGCCAACTGTCGCAGCCATGAGGAAGTCTTAGTTGAGTGTGTTCCTGTTCCTTCCTCACATACAACAGAAACAGGAAATCTTAATGTCTGTCTTCGTCATTTCCACCCCATGATGATTAAATGTCCCCATTCCTTCTAAGATCTTTATAAGCAGCTTTTTAAGATGAAAAGTAGCGGTATTGATATCAGTGATGCTATAACCTGGAAGACCTGGGCTGACCTCTCCCAACATGAGGCCATCCACCTCCTGAACTCCTGCTGGCTGGCCAACTAGACTGGCAGAGTTTACTGACCAGTGGTTGTTGGTAAAACTACTGGTAAAACGGCAGCTTACCTTTGGTCCTGTGTCCTGTCCACGTAAATCAGTTGTCCGCTATCTATGAAGAAATCAACCATGGGACCGGTTGACCCCTTGGTCTTAGTGACCAGCCAGGAATACTAGTGACCAGTCAGGAATACTAGTGACTAGCCCAGGAATACTAGTGACCAGCCCAGGAATACTAGTGACCAGTCAGGAATACTAGTGACCAGCCCAGGAATGCTAGTGACCAGTCAGGAATACTAGTGACCAGTCAGGAATGCTAGTGACCAACCCAGGAATGCTAGTGACCAGCCAGGAATACTAGTGAGCAGCCGAGTCAGTCGCCAAGACAGTGGGTTACCAGCCCAGGAGAGTGAGTAGGCTTCTCCTTGAACGCCGCCGGCGTCTCAGTTTCTTTCCCCAGCAAATCATTTTCCGTCTCTGGCTTATCATTTTGTTTTTATTCTTGAACCTTTATTATCCCTACTTTTTGTTGTGTTATTCTATGTTGTTGTTGTTCTATGTTACTTGGCTGCTGTGACTATTTATTAATAACTTATGATCATTAATCACGATCATCTTTCAGTACCTCCCTCTGGAGTCTTTGATAAGCTAGACATGATAACTGCATGTTCTGTACTTATCCGTTATCCGTTAATGTTTAATGAAAGCATATTTTGTCTCCATGCCCAGACACTCCCTGTACATATGGACCCAGTTCTTCTTCTATTTATTCCAAACAAACTGGAAACGTAATACGCATCACTTCCTGTCTCCAGAGGGGTTCTCCCAAGACAGCCCTACCTGACACCGGGTGTTTAGAACAGCAGATGAACTGGTTGGGTCACTGTTGTGTTATATCAGCAGCAAAGCAGACATTTAGTAATATGAAAATGTCATAACCTTTGTTCATACTGACATATGACAATACTTTTCCTCAATTTCATCCATACATTTCTCATTGAAATACATGTGACGCATCACAAATACGAACGGGGCCTTATTCTTACTTATTTTCTACATTTCTTCACTGTATCCTCTTACTAGTTGCTGCTGCAACGGGACAAGACTTTATTTCCCACAATGCCTCGCCCACCACTATACTCGGACGTCACTTCCGGTGGTGTTGTTGGCGGGCAGAGCAGCAGCAGCAGCATTATCCGCGTTGGTTGTTAGCGACGCCGAAGCTATTGTGTGATTCAGCAAGCACAGTGAGGGAAATACGGTCCAGGCAACCCCTCCAGCAGTTCTCCTTGTTGTTAGTGCATCTTCGCCCCGTTATTCGTCCACAACAGACGCCCAAAAGCAGCGTTTTTAACCGGGCCTGCCGTTAGCCCATACCAGCGCTCCGAAGCCCATTCTTTGTAAAGGTAAGGCTCCTGTTAGCTGCTGGGCTAAAACAAGCCAGCCATGTTGCCCTCTGATGGCGGGGGCAGGCCGGCAGTAACCGCATAGCTGCCTTGTTTTGAGCCCAGAAGTTTAAATCATTTATGGTGGATTTCAATAAGCCGAGGTGGATTTTTCCAATTTCCCCTCAACTCGCATTTTAGCATCCGATGTGCAGCCGGACTGGTGTGTGCAGACATGATTGGATTTGCCTCAACTAGCAAGCTAGCCTCGGCGCTTCTTTCGGGTAAAACCGTGAGACGAGCAAGTCGACGTTACTTGCGGTACCGAGGCACTCTTGCCGGCGCCGTGACTGTGCATCGCGGTGTAATTTTGTCAACATGCTCCGTGTACTTGCACCGCGGCGGTGGTGTTGAGGAGCCTGCAGGCTGCAGCTCGTCTCGCCGCCTCTGATCGGGGCAACATGGAGGGGGGCGTTTTTTCTTCTCCAACTAAAGCCTTGTAACATGTCGGTTAAGCGACACGCAGCGTAGACATTAACCGGGAACGGCAGACGGGGGTTGTTACCTGTTGGTCTTTATGGGGAAATGAACATTGTTGGTTCAGCAGTTTAAATATTAAAGCAGCGTTTAGCCGCCTGGGTTCATCCAGTGGCGTTTAGCCTGCAACGCAAGGAGCAAGTTGGGCAAAGTTATCCACGTAGCCCACCTCCAAACGGTTCGCTTCATTCATACCAAACACACACGGAGTTAGTAGACCAATGGCGTCCTCTAGTAACTGCACCTGGAGCTGGAGATCTCTAGGAACTAGCTTCAGTTTGGTTTGTATGCAGGTTGTAGCCACAGTATGCAGGACACACACCCACATGGTATAGTTTATTGTCTTTATTTGTGCCCTTAATATAGTTTATTTGTGCAGAGTTGGGGGTGAAGGCACCTCAGCTGTAGCTTTAAACAGTGAGGAGTTTCTCCTTCCCACCCCGTCTTCAGTTGAGCAGAAGTCCAGATCCTCCGCTGGTCATAAACCAGTGTAGGTTTCTGTCCTTGTGTGTGCAGCCGGTGGTTTAGCTTGAGATGTGCTGCTGTCAATACTGTATATTTTGCAGAAGCGCTAGATGGAGGTGTATTTTGCTGTTTGGTTCTTGTGGCTGCTGCACTAAAATAGTTCTTTGGATCATGTGTGAATTGAGAAATACCACAATTTCTTAACCTTGTGAACAAACTGGGCAGTTGCTGCCTTGATGTATTTACTTCGTAAACCTGCTGTGCTTTTAGCCTCTGTAGTGGCCGGTACATACCAACATTCCCCAGACACTTGAACGGTTTTACCAGAAAAGGCATGTCTGGGAGAGAAGAGGACCCCAAGTGGTGTTTTGTTACCTGACAAAATGGCTGCTAGAGTAGTAGTTCAGGGTGTTTAAAAGGTTGGAAAAAGAGTTGAATGGTCTAAATAAAAGTATTAAAATGTCTTAAATAGTTATTAGAGCTCTTATTTTTCACCATGCGATGACAGATCTTTTAGTGCTGCATGTGCAGTCTTACACTAATGCAGCACAAAATGCAAAACATGTTTTATTTTATTCCATTGTAGCTGCTTTACTAAAAACAATTGGATTTTGAGTCCCATGACAATTACTCCTTGTTTTTTGTTTTTGTTCTTAAAATCAATTCCTGCTAAGTATTGAACGTCTTCCTGCAGATACCCTGTAACCTCTCAGACAAAGCCCAGGTTTAGCAGCATGGGGCTGGTGGTGTTACCTCTGAATGGAGTAGTCTCTTATCTGTGAACCCTCCTCCCTTTCCCCTCCTGTCTCAAGTTGCAGTAGCCTCCTTCCCTCTTTCACCCCCGTCTGACTTGCCCCACCGGGGCAGTTCGCGCTGATCAGCCGGCCCACCAGGAAGCTACTCACACAAAGGACCACACACAACCAAAATCTGTCATTCAAAAACATTTTCCCGTTCATGCGGAACAGTAATAACCTTTACATAATAGAAGCTCTGTTGTGACAGACGTTAATTTACAATGTCTTTTGAAGTGGCATCATTACGAAGGTAACATGGACACATTTGTACTTGGATACTTGTGTGAATTGAACCTGGCAAGTTGCCAGTTTTATTCCTCCAAACGTTGACGTGTCACTGCTCGACTGTCACTTGGTCCAGCGGTGAGCGAGCTGAGTGGTCTGCCCATGCCCGTGGAGGGAGGTATGCGTTTTTGGTGGTCTAGTGTGGATGGCAAGCTTTTCGAAAACGCTAGAACCGAAAACACCATTTTCAAATGTAAAGGGCTTAGTGTTCGGCAGTTTGACACGACCCACGTTTTACCAACAAACTAGCACAGCCAGGTTGGAGCAAATGGTAGAATTGTACTTTCGTTTTTACCATGGGAAGCTCTGTTGGCTTGAGTTGCTACTGGTCTATTGGTCGTTCTCATGTGGTGCAGCTGAGTGAACGCCGGCGTTGACAGAACTCACCGTGATGCACCTCAGGCAGCTTAGAGATCGATTTAGATCCATTTCTATACATTGACCAACTTCTGATATTGCGGCGGTGTGCCACCCTAACCCCGTGTACAGGACACTCTGAAACCACTTCTTCACACAGTAACTCCTGGATGTATTGATCATCACAGACTGTTGACATCTGAGGGGATTTTTCATTTGAGAGACAGTATTTGACACAAGGACTTTAAGTGAAAGTAGCACACCATTGTAGGTAAAATAATATTCTTATTTTTAGTTGGTAATTAACTGTTATATTTCTTGAACAGTCGCTAAACAAAGTGGTTGCTGAGCACGACTAGTGGCGATTTAGCGTCAATATGTTCAATTACTGCAGTCAGTTCTCAGTGCGTTCATCCTGTTTTATACTTGCTGCAACTAGTTAAAATCTGTTGGAAGGTTTTCCCATGGAAGAAATGCGACGTGGCAGTGATATTTATTGCTGTAGGCAGGATGGGGAAATAACCAGCCAAACATTTTATTACATTAGATTACAGTCATTTAGCAGACGCTTTTATCCAAAGCGACTTACAATAAGTGCATTCAACATAGGTAGGCAAGAAAACTACTAGTCACCAGAAATCGTAAGTGCATTTCCTTCCTAAACAAGCAACTAAGAGCATAACTAGTGTTAAGGTAAGAGTGCAATAAGTTAGCAACCTACTATATCTTAAACAAATGAGACAAATAAGAGAATCAAATAAACAAGAGCTAAGACAAATAAGTATCAAATGAACAAGAGCCAATAAACAAGAGCTCAGACACATAATTGACGACAAATAGGCAAGGCTAAGGGGAAGGGTCAGGGTAGTGTTTCCTGAAGAGGTGGGTTTTCAGCCTGCGGCGAAAGATGGGCAGCGACTCTGCTGTCCTGACATCAGTGGGGAGTTCATTCCACCACTGCGGGGCCAGGACAGAGAAGAGCCGTGACCATGTAGATCGGCCGCAGGGACCTCTGAGCGACGGGGCAACCAGTCGCCTCGAGGCAGCAGAGCGAAGTGGTCGGGCGGGGGTGTAAGGCTTGACCATAGCCTGGAGGTAAGAAGGAGCTGTTCCTTATACTGCCCTATAGGCTAGCACCAGGGTCTTGAACTGGATGAGCTGCTACAGGGAGCCAGTGTAGAGAACGGAGAAGGGTAGTTGTATGGGAGAACTTGGGGCGGTTGAACACCAGACGAGCTGCAGCTTTCTGAACAAGCACCAGAGGTCTGATGACAGACGCCGGGGCACCAGCAAGGAGGGAGTTGCAGTAGTCCAGGCGGGAGATGACAAGAGCCTGGATGAGCACCTGCGCTGCCTTGTCAGTGAGGAAGGGGCGAATCCTCCTGATGTTGTAGAGGAGGAATCTGCAGGAGCGTGTCACTGATGCGATGTTTGCCGAGAACGACAGTTGGTCGTCCAGGGTCACACCCAGATTCCTCGCAGTCCGAGTTGACGTCACCACAGCATTATCAATGGTGATGGCCAGGTCTCGGTGCGGACAGCCCTTCCCCGGGAGGAACACCAGCTCAGTTTTGTCCAGGTTGAGCTTCAGGTGGTGCATCGACATCCACTCCGAGATGTCTGCCAGACATGCAGCAATGCGTACCTCCACTTGTGTGTCAGAGGGGGGAAATGACAGGATCAGCTGGGTGTCATCTGCATAGCAGTGGTAGGAAAAGTCGTGTGAATGGATAACAGAACCAAGAGATGTTGTGTAGAGGGAAAAGGAGAGGGCCTAGAACCGAGCCTTGCGGAACCCCAGTAGCGAGCCTGCGTGGTTCTGACACAGACCCTCTCAGCGTCACCTGGTAGGAGCGATCCGTTAAGGTAGGATGCAAACATGGAGAGTGCAGAGCCTGAGACACCCATCCCCTCAAGGGTGGAGAGGAGGATCTGGTGGTTCACCGTGTCAAACGCTGCAGACAGGTCCAGGAGTATCAGGACAGAGGAGAGAGAGTTCGCTCTAGCGGCATGGAGCGACTCTGTCACTGCCAGGAGGGCAGTCTCGGTCGAGTGACCCACTTTGAACCCAGACTGGTGGGGATCCAAGAGGTTGTTCTGGTGGAGGTACAAGGACAGTTGCTTGAAGACAGCACGTTCAAGAGTTTTTGATAGGAAGGGTAGAAGGGAAACCGGTCTGTAGTTCTTGACCTCAGAGGGGTCAAGTGTTGGTTTCTTCAGAAGGGGGGTGACTCTGGCAGTCTTGAAAGCAGAGGGAAAGCATCCAGACACCAGAGACGTGTTCATGAGGTGGGTCAGGAAGGGAAGGAGTTCAGGTGCAGTAGACTGAAGCAGAGTGGATGGGACCGGGTCAAGGGAGCATGTGGTGGGGCGGCTAGATGTAACCAGGTGAAGGACCTCGTCTGGGGAGAGGGGAGAAAAATGTGATAGGGAGGGAGGTGGGGAGGGTGGTAGAGAGGGATGGGTGGAAGGCAGATAGGTGTGGTTGGTGCGCAGGGCACCAGCCGGGGGGTGAGGGAAGGAGGATCGGATATCGTTGACCTTCTTGTCAAAGAAGTTGGCGAAGTCGTCAGGGCGGAGGGAGGGGGTGGGGGTTGGAGGAGGGAAGAGAAAGTTTCAAAGAGTTTTTTAGGGTTGGAAGCAGAAGTTTGAATTTTAGTGCAGAAGAAAGCAGCTTTAGCAGCAGATAGAGAGGAGGAAAAGTGGAAAGGAGAGATTGGAAGGTAAGAAGGTCCTCCGGGAGGTTGCCATTTCTCCATTTGCGCTTATAAATTCCTAATTACATGTTAGTTGTGGCTTCTGCTCTACCAGCCACTTTAGCAGGAAGCATCATTTGGAGGTCCTGCTTTATCCAAAACATCTAGCCGGCTCGTCAAAAGTGAAATTGGCCAGCAGGTTTTGTGATGAAGAAGCCACTGTGGCTTTTGTGTATCATCTAGTCTGTGTGGTGATGTTCCTAGACGGACACACCGGAAGTCTAATTGTTTTAATATCAAGCAGTGACGATCAATCTTTGAATTGTGGGTATGACGCATTGGTTTTCATTTTAGTAGATAGTGTTTTTCTGCCTTGATAACTGGTATTTCCTTACTTTATGTTGTGATCACAGCCATATTGACCCGTCTTTCTCTGATCTCCATATTGATACATATTGATTGATTGTTAGCCAAAAAACAAAACAAGCCAAGCTAATAGTCAGCGACATTTTCATATAAATAATAGTTTTTGCTATTCTCTACCGGTGATTATTATAACTCAACAGTGATCAACCTCTACCAGGTCATGAAGCTTCTCCATCTGCTGTTCTCAACACCCGGTGTCAGGTAGGTCTTTCCGGAGAGAAACCCTCTGGAGACAGGAAGTGATGCATTTTACGTTTCAACAGAAGAAGAACTGGGTAGTTAGCATGAGCAGCGATAGCCACCGTGGCTGAACAGACAAAGAAAAGAGCGCCACCTACAGGAACTCAAACTCCATCAACAGAAAATCCAAGGAGAAAGACGTCACAGTACTGGACACACTGTTTGATTGACAGGTGAAGTGCAGTGAGAAACACCACAGCAATGAGCGTTTAGCACCAAAACTGTAGTAAACCATCCAGGTAACCAAAGTAAAATTACTCAATTGAGGTGTTATTCTAAATGTAATGAAGGTGTGCTTGAAAAGACAGAAAAATAAAATCCCCGGGGTTACTGGTTACCATTTCTCTTTGGCTGGTTGTTTTTGGAAAACACCGACTTAATCCCTTTATCGTGATGTAATTTCTCCTTGTCTTTCCCCTCTGGGCCACTAGAGGCCAGAATACACTGAGGCATTGTTTGATCAATAGTGTATTTTTAGTCATTGTAACCTTTTTATTTCTGTTTTCCCTCACGGCCACTAGAGGCGCCCTCACCAGACGTCAAGCTGGCGACCGTGGCGGGAAAGAAGGGGAAGAAGGCTGAGGAGGAGGAGCCGCAGCAGCCTGTGGTGGTGGCGGCGGCAGGAGGAGCCGCCGCCGCAGCAGCAGCAGCAGCAGCAGCAGCAGCAGCAACAACAACAGCAGCAGCAGTGACAGCGGCACCAGCGGTGGTGGAGGAGGAGGAAGAGGAGGAGTATGTGGTGGAGAAGGTTTTGGAACGCCGTGTGGTCAAGGGCAGAGTGGAGTTCCTCCTCAAATGGAAAGGTTTCTCAGAGTGAGTCTTTCTGTCCATCTTCACTCAGTTACATTTTTGCAATCACATCCGGTTTTCTTTCACACAGATTACCACATTAAAGGTTTTACAAATGACCTCAAAGGCATAAAAACAAGAATTTGTAAACTGCAAAAAATAGTAATTTGTCGCAACAATAGAAGACCTGCTGCCAAAGTACACTGATTGCCAATGGGAAGCCCTTATTGATTATAATACGACTGTGTGTATGTGTGTGGACAGTGAGGACAACACATGGGAGCCGGAGGACAACCTCGACTGTCCCGACTTGATCGCGGAGTTCATGCAGAAACACAAAGAGAAGGAGGAGAAGAAGAAGGAGGGCAAGAGGAAAGCCGCCAGCGAGGCCTCAGCTGACTCTGAGGAGAAGGGGAGCAAGAGGAAGAAGGAGGAGGTAAGGGCGGAGAGGTGGTTTTGACTCCAGTCGTTTTTCCACCGCAGGAACCTGAACCTTTTGGGTAGTTTTTTTGTGCAGGAACCTTTTTAGTTCCACAAGAGTTCCAGTGCCTGAACCTCATTTCCGTCCATTTGCCAAAACAATAAATACCTGCGGGATGTTTGATGAGATACAAACTGAGTTTGCTACCGGTATTGAACAAGCGAGGCGGTTGCCGGACTTGACTTGTATTGACTAATCATTGTTCAGTACTGCAACTCTACCCCAACAATTCCTGGTCCCCCCAAAAGTACTACCTCGCTAGCATGCTAGCTACCTCGCTAGTTATTTTGGGGCCAGGAACTATCCAAGAGGAACCTTTTGCGGGGCTAGTTCCCCTGGTGGAAAGGTCGAAGTCCCTGAAGTACTAATTGTACTAATAATCCAATTGTACTAAGTTCCTGGATAGTTCCTGCGGTAAGAAAACTACTTCCTAAGAGAAAGCGAGAGGGGGTGTCTGCTAAATGTCTGACCCTACCCTCGTCTGTTTTTCTGTCTCTTCATTTGTTCTCTTCTTCTTCCTTCCTCCGTCCCTACAGGGCGAGAAGGCCAGAGGTTTTGGCAGAGGTCTGCAGCCGGAGAGGATTATTGGAGCGACGGACTCCAGTGGAGAGCTGATGTTCCTCATGAAGTGGTGGGTCCGACTTGTTTTTCGTGTGTTCATTATACACATTATGACCAGTGTCATGTCTTGGCACAATTCTGAGTCCTTCAATTTCACCAAAGGGTTATTCCGGGTCAAATCACCCAAAGAGTTAAACCCGACCACCTCAGATTTTGATGAAATTCCCACAACACCAAATCTCAAATTTAAGGCCAATGCAACCAGTGGTTTGGGAGATACGGACCCCCAAAGTTTGAGATTTTGTGCAAAAAGGGACGTGGCCGCCAACCTTTGAACCCTTATATCTCAGGAACTACTGGGCCAATGGCAGGGTTGGAAAGAGAATTTGACAGAGATTCAAAATCTGTCATTATTTTTCAGATTCGAGTATATTGGGGTACGTTGACCTTTGCTATGACCTTGAAATTGACCTTGTGGATCACGTGACCTTGAGATGACCTTTCCTGGAATTTAATCACCCACATGTTAACTAAAATATACAGAAGTTTCAGAGGTGTAATATTTTTTGTTTAGCAGCAATACAGATTCAAAAAATGCATACCCACAGAGATGATTGATAAAATGCATTATAATGTATATTTTCTACATGCATAGATTCCTCTCATGACCAAAACCCATGTTGGGAGTCAAAATCCACCTGACATGACAAGGAATGCTTGAAGGATATGAAAAGTTTACCTGGGAAATTGTGAACCGATGGTTTACCTGGGAAATTGTGAATTTAGTCCAACCATATATCTATGTATATTCTGTATATTAATTTTGCATTTGTATTGTACATATGTTCGCTGTTGCATACTAACGATGTTAAGTGTAATATGAACTATTTCAAGCTACTGAAAGACAATGAAAACAGGTAAAATATTGCCTATTGTATCCTTTACAATAAAAGATTAATAAAAAAAAAAAAGAAACCAAATGGCATCACATATGTCAGAGACAAACGCTGGGTGCCGATTGTCACGTCATAGAAAAACTGGGCACCAATTGTTACATCATAGACAAACTCTGTAGGCCTATTCTTACGTCATAGTGGGCCTTATATTGTGAAAGAACTGACCAATCACGTTTCAGTATTCAGTTCAAGCAGCCCTGGGAAATCCCCATCCCCATTGAGCACATGGCATTTAAAAATTTAAGACAAAGAAGTTTCTTGATCTGCATTTCTTTAAAAATCTGAAGCTTTCAAGTTGGACACAATGGCAAATGTTGATATGTAAGTATCAATGTTTTCCTCATAATACATATTAGGTCATTATATCATGTCATATAGCCTTGCCAATGGTTTTAAATGAGGTGGTTGATACTTGGTTGGTGGTTGAAAATATTGTTTTTTTCTTCAAGGGCTAACTGCAGCTTTTACTCTCCTGAAAATGTTTGCCATCAACACCATCATACCAGAAAGAAGTCCTTGCGAAGTGTATGGAAAACTGAAGAAGTTGAACTCCTTATTCTTCGAAGTGGGGCCAAAACACGAGACATCAGGAACATCTGTTCACATCATGAACAAGAACTTTTAACCAAGTTTTCAACATTGCGGAAAAAGTGTTGTGATCCCTTTAACCGTCATCCCAAGAAAGCGCGCACTAGATCTTTACGAATTGTTAGCATGGACACTTACAAAGGCTTAGTGAATCCTCCAAAGACACTAGTGCCCGGAGAAAAATTGTGCTGTGACTGTCTGATTAGCCTTCAGAAATCAAAGGTCAAAGCCCCTGCAGAGGAGAGCTGTAGTATGGATGGGAGTATGGGAGAGGTTGATGATGACATGCCAGTCGAACCTTCGGTTGTTGTTTCCCCAGCAAAGGACTTCGATTTGAATTCTATTTGAGTTACCAGAGGAGCCTCCCATTGAAGTCAAGAAGCAAAACTATGTTTGTCTGTATGACAATGAGGCATGGGTTGGGCTAGTTGAGGACGTTTCAGAAGAACATGGAGACTTCTTCATTCGTTTCATGCACCTGCACGGACCTTCTAAGTTATTTCACTGGCCGAACATTGAAGACACTTGTTGGATTAGTGAAGGTGACATCCTCTGTGTCATCGATACACCATCTCTTGCATCTTCTCGACGGATGTACTGTCTGAGTAAAAAGGATGATGCTAGAATTGCACGACTATGGAGGAAGTGGGTAACTGATGAATAATTCAGTAGCTAATCAGACATTAATGGCAGTAAAGGTGTTCTTTTCATAGACATGCACTTTTTGAATGTGTATTGCTGCTAAATAAAGAATATTACACCTCTGAAACTTTTATATGTTTTAGTTAACATGTGGGAGATTAAATATCAGGAAAGGTCATCTCAAGGTTACGTGATCCACAAGGTCAATTTCAAGGTCATAGCAAAAGGCCAATGTACCCCAACATACTCCAATCAGAAAAATAAGATCAGAAAGACAAATTCCCTTTCCAACAATACCAATTTTTTGAAGATTGGCCCAGTAGTTCCTGAGATATGAGGGTTCAAAGGTAGGCGGTCACATCCATTTTGGGCGAAAATCTCAAAATTTTGGGGGTCGTATCTCCCAAACCACTGGTGCGACTGACCTGAAATTTGAGATTTGGTGGGGTCCCAACCAACAAGTACACAAAGTTTCATCAAATTCTGAGATGGTCGGGTTTAAAATGTCTGTTATTTTGGGTGATTTGACACGGAATGACCCCAAACAAGATCTTGAAACTCATTGAAAAGTCCTTGAATTTGATGTTAAACTTGGTAACTTGAAGTTAGCGGGCTTCAACAAAACGTTTGCTCTGTGGGTCCAACACTTTCCGACATCGCTGTTGTTTGGGAACGTGCCATCTGTCACGTGCATGCCTGGGGACTTGCTACCGTGCACCTCAAAACGTCCTGCCAAGTTGTAAACAGTCTTCCCCCCCCCCCCCCCCCCCTCCCCATTTCTGTTTCCCCCCTCTCTCCATTAATAGGAAGAACTCGGACGAGGCCGACCTCGTCCCGGCCAAGGAGGCCAACGTCAAATGTCCCCAGGTCGTCATCTCCTTCTACGAGGAGCGCCTCACCTGGCACTCCTACCCCACGGAGGAGGAGGAAAAGAAGGAGGAGGAGAAGAAAGACTAGAGAGAGGAAGGGAGGGTAGAAGGGTGGCAGGGTGGGGAATCGAATAAATGCTGGTGAAGGGCTGGTTAGGCGAGTCGACTCTAGCAGCCACTTTGGCAGGTACCCAGTTGGCACATCTAGTCGAGCAAGAGTGAAAATGGCCGGTAAATTGGGATTCGTCTGCCACTGTGGCTGACGGGGATGAAGAAGTTTAGTGTTTCCTGCCCTGGAAGGTGACCGGGCGTCCTCTCCCCAAAAGTTGTTCCCTCCCATTTCTCCACTGGGTTTTAAACAGCATTGAATCTTCATCTGGTTTTTCCTCCCTCACCAAGAACTTGTCATATTATGGGACTCGGTGCCTTCGTCCTGCTACACCCCCACCAGTATAGTCGAAAAAACTACATTGAAAGTGTCAATTCAGAGGTCTTTGCCCCCACCCCACGCACACCTTATGACAAGTGCCTGGTGTTGGAAAATACCAGAATGAAATGCAAGATGTCAAGGTGCCTCCACCACAACAGAAAGCCCCGACCTGTATGTGAATAGCAGGTTGATACATTTGTCTTCTATCAGCCACCAACCATCATCTAGACCAGGTGGTGGTTCTCCATCCTGGTCCAGGCCTGTGGGCCCCCGAGGACCAGGACTGAGGACCACTGATCTAGAGGTCCTACTCTGCCTGGTGAAATGGTGAAAGTGGCCGGTAGAGGGCATCCTTCCTTTCTTGCCCTGTCAAGGACAGATTGGAGGGAACTTCTTTTTGGAAGAGGATGGGGGTTGAAGGGCGTTGATGGGGTTTGAGGACAGAAAGCATCTCTCTTTCAGTATCTTCTCTTTGTGCCACCCGGGCGCTGACATGACGCTGTACTTCATCTGAAACTCTTACAAACACCAAATGACAACTGTACATTTCACACCGACGTGGATAGATCAATGGTGGATGGGTTACAGTTTACATGGAAGGAAGACCACCAGCCAAATGCTGCTGTGGTTTGGTATGCTTGTCTTTCCTGCCAGCCACTCTGACAGGTAACCAGCCGATGGCCAGAAGTCCTGCTCTTCTAAAAGCCTGGGGACGTTTTAAACCAGGCTGAATTTGGGGGTTTTCCGGGCATTGTTGTAAAATGACACAAAAGTTGGCTCCCATTCTTGGATCATGTAATTTGGCCCCGCCCCTGAACTACTTCCTTGTTTTAGATTTGTGCTCATTTTAAACAAAACTGATGAAGAAGTCTGTTTCATCACCATCAGAGGTTTTATGAGGGATGGTTTATAGGCCCATCGAACAGAAGGATGCAGTTGCAATCTATCAAACGTGACTGTTGAAAATGTTGACCTGTCATACTTCCCGCCTGGCAGACACGTTCTAGGTTTTAAGGTATGTATTTGTAAGTGTGGCGTTCTGGTTGCTTGGCTGTCAGGGCGGCTCTTGGAGCTTGGCGTTTGAGGTGTTTCGTCCCGAGCACCTAAACATTCACCGACCGCTTTCACTCTTTAACCAGCCGGCAGTATTATTAGAAGAGACTCTCCAGATGGTTACCTGCCAAAGTAGCCAGGCAAACGTCTACCGTGGCTGGTGGGGATTTCCCATCCTGGCCACCCCTGATAAAACACTAACAGTATAAAATGTATAAATATAAACTTTAAATGTCAAGGTGTTGTCATCTTGCACCGTGAGGATAATCAGCTGTTGCAGGGCAACAAACTTGACTGGTTGGTTGCCTGCCAAAGTGGCCGGTGGAGTGTACCGACTGAACAGCCCCAGCAAACCATTTGGCTGGACGTTTTCCACACTGCCAGAAGGTCACACAGACACCATGGAGTCACATGGTCAGCATTGTTCATTCTCTTGTTTTATTGCAGTTAGTCTTACAATTATTGCTCAGTGGCTCAGCCCACCAAGACATTGAGCTGTTGGCGGTTTTAGTCCGAGGCTCGGTCTCAAACCAAACTCCTGCCTACTTGGTCATCCAGCAGCTGGCGTTTGAGATGCCCTTTGACCTGCATACCCGGTGACTAACAACTAGTCCTCAACCTGTCTAGCAGCACAGATGCTGCCTAGTTAGAGTTGCGTTTGGTTTTAAACGCTGCCAAATTGCTGCCAAACACCAAAACAGCCTCTTCATCAGAGGCCAAGTGGACGGGCATTGGTTTGAGACGGGAACCGAAGGACATTTTACCGGTTTCTGGTTACAAAATACTGTACTACACCAGTGTACTGTGGGTAAAGGGAGTGATACTGTATTATAATTCAGCAGGGTGGGAATTGACACCAGCCAGATGGTAAGTTGTTGGCTGTGGTTTGTACATTTGTTGCCGGGTTTTAGAAAATGAGTTTGGCTGGTGAAACGGTGAAAGTTGTTAACTCTGACCCGTCTGGCCGGTCGATGAAATGGTTTCCTGCTGTCGCCATACCTCCACGCCGCTCTGTAGAAATGAGCTCCATAATGAACACAACTGGGTTTTACTGTTGATCGAGGAGATGGTTGACATTTTGTTGAAAATAATCTTCATTTCCACTCCCTACTTTTAACGTTGGCACACAGACTCACCGGCCTGTGTGTTTTCTAGGCTGTATAATTTTAGCTTAAATTACCCGGGCAACGTTCAAGACACGGCGTTTCGACGCGTTTCGATTGCATTTTTGCATCCAGTCGAGTATTAGATGATTCCTCTTGCCTGAATTGTTTCTGTATTTGCTTTTCCGCCGCTTCACAGTGACGTTCGCAATATTGTATAGTGAACGGAGCAGAAGGGGTAGAATTCATTTTCACCCGACATGAGTTAACAGTTGATCTCTGCTATGAGCGAGATGTCTTTCTCTTGTGCGCATTTCGTAACGTTTCCCAACGCTTTGTGTGTTGAATGTAGCCTGGGTGTGCTTATTTCGATGTATACTGTATTAAAGCTAGCTTAGTAGCGTCCTCTGTTACCAGACCTGGGTGAGTTGAAAGTTGAAACCCTGTTTCCACAAAGTGCAGGAGAGACAAGATTTATTGGTGTTTCAGGGAACCGACCTGAAGAGTTTCATTCCAGAAATAAGACACCAGGGATGGAGGGTGTTTTTTAACGCATACCTCCCATTTATTTCCAATGGGTGTTCCTGCTCCGCCCCCTACTGTCAGCTGCCATTTTTAAAAGCCATTATTACAAAATGCTATCATGAACCTTGACCCTATTGCATCATGTTATCGAGGATGCTGGCTACCAACAACTAAGCGTATAAAATGGCGAGCTACACGAGAATGCGATCTAGCTTTTAAACAAATTATGCAGCAGCAGGTAGTGAACGCACACCCAAATTCCTGACCAGGTACTTTATAGAAAAGACGGAAAAGATCCCCCACATACTGGATTCAGGTTGGTCTTGGTACTGGTTTTAATCTGTACTGGTTTACATCAGAGGCTTCTGCCCTAAAAACATTTCTCCCTCTGAAAAAAAATGTTCAGAGACATTTTCCAACATTTTTTGTTGCTCCACCCACCGACCGAAGGTCTAACCTGGCTAGTTAGCTGCTAGTGGCTCGCAGACTAACTTGCAATCCAGTGTGTGGGAATGTTGTTTTCCCAGATGTGTTCGTAGCATTTGAACATTTTCTATTGACTTTGACTGACCGGTTGATGCTATCTTTATGCTAGCCGTGCCAATGGTGTTGTAACCGACTCGTCTATTGGAGGAAATGGGTTTCAGTGTTTGAATTCAGAACTATTCCTCAAGATTTCCCAAACTTGTTGCTTTTTGGAAGATTTTTACGCCCTGGCTCAGATTTCTCCACCTTGCACGTCTTTATTACCCATAAATATTCTGACTCATGTAATAGTGGACAAGTTAACAGAAGGGGTTTGACTGAACTGCCTGGGTCTGCTAGTTAGCTTTTCTATCTCGTCTCTGAACCTATCTTCTCAGTATTTAGCGACTAGCTTGTGTTGTCCTGTTGCATGTCTATTGGTTTTCCCTGATGAATCACTGTCGTGGCCGACCTACTTTTAATCGTTTGTGTTTTGGACAATAAAGATTTTTTTTGTTTGTTTTCGTAAAGGCTTGTACTTTTGTCTTTCAGTGTGTCTTAATATAGTAATTGAAATTAGCAGCGATGCTAGAGCAAGGCACTACCTAACACTGCAGTGTTCAACTCCCTGTGTAGCTAGGGTCCCCAACTTTTTGAAAGTCCCGATTTTGCCCCGCCCCCCCCATCCTGTTAATATTCCGTCATGTCATTCCTGTTTTAGCTAAATGGGGGAATCAGAGCCCTCTACAGGCTAACGAAGAACGAATTGATGAAGGGAAACTATTTCCCACCGCCCACTGGAGATCGAGAGATCATTCACCACCACCAGCTTGGTGTGTAATATAGACCTTTTCTTTAGACCAAATTTACAGATGAAATAAAGCAGAATCTTAATTTTAGTGTCTCATCCACAATCCAGACAGTCTTTTTGTGTTTTCATAATGTAAATAGAAAAAAACTAAAAATAACTATTTCCCTATTAATCCCAGTATGAAGCACAACACACTTTGTGCGTACTGAAATGAGAGCGGTCCCCCTACGAACAAACACAAAATACAAATATTGATGGATGCCAAAAAGTTGCTTAAGGATGATACACAAGCTGGAAAAAAATCAACGCAGAATATTATTTTCATTATTTGTTTTATTCATCCAAAAAACGGGTCCAAAGTCCTTGATTACCAGCAAACACTTTGAGGATCCAAATAAACTTAAAAAAAAAAAGAAACACTTTTAAAAAACACCTGATGAAAACAACATATAAATAACGTAAAATGTTGTAGTTAAGGCAGAAAACACAATTTCACACTTATTCTGAGACTGACAGGATTTTTGGGGATTTTTGGACATCGCCACATAAAGGGACGCAGGAATATTTCAATAGTTTCATTCCAAAATGAAATATCCGCCATGTTAAAAACACCTACTCTGACAAAATGACAAAGTAAAACTCAAACTCAAGCTACATGATCATCTGTGTTTAAAGGCATCAGCTGACAGGATCTTTCGGCCCCAAATGAATCCACAGTATTTTGGAATGAAACCCTTCATACGTTGCACTTACTAAGTAACTGTTGTGGTGAGCTGAAGCAGGGCCGGCTCAGAGGATCAGTTAAATATATTATCTTTGTTCTGTTCACTTTATTACTTTGGGTCTGATCGGCTGAATCACTGAACTGTAAAACAACTTCCCTGTTTTGCTGCTCTTTGTGCTAACAGCAGCAGGATAACAGATAGATAGCCAGATAGAAACTACCAACAAATAACCTCAAATCTGATCACACACAGATCACTGCAGTGTACCAAAGACAATATTGGATATTTTCCATTACAAAATAAGATCATATTTGAAGCCACTATAAAATGATTGCTGGCATGAAAGCAAAGCATATTAAAGACGTTTGCTAATAAACCATTTTAGTGTTTTCAGTGTTTTGTTTATTTTGAGGATCAAGTGGATATGCAATATTTTGGAATGAAATCATATTGAAAATGAAACCATTGAGAATTGCATATTTCTGCTGAACAGGCGGTTAGAAATAATTCATCATGAGTAATTAACTGCATTAACTTAACCAGAGCAGAAACTAAGATCTACAATCATATTCACTGCAATGAAACAAAATAAAATATCCAGTAAAGAAACATTAATCCTGCTTATTGAATTCAAGGCCGTCGTGTCGTCACATATAGGACTACATTTCACCTGAGATGTTACATCAAAAGATATTTTTAGCTTTCCAAAGTGATGAAATCTCAAATCAGACACGGGACACATTATGTGGGAACCTGGTGCTGCAGAAACAAGGTCAAGATTTGATTTGATTTGCAGGATTAGTACCATCAGGGGACCTTCTGTCTCCACCAGAATACAGGAGGTCATTTGCACTGAAATTTTTACTTTACAAATTACAGACAGATTTGCACAGGATTAAAGTCACTGACAATTATTACAAATCACATCCCAGGTAATATTAGTCCCGTGTGAATAGGGCTTGAGCTGCAATGGATTCCTTGGGAATTGTTCTTGACACTGTCTTTAAATGAACATGTTACCTGGAAGGTGTGACAGGTGTCACTCTACTGAAGAAAGGTGGCCTTGTGGTTGCAGCACCATCCTGGATCTGGAACAGAGTCTCCACCCTGCTGGAGTGTTCTTGAGCGAGACGCTGAACCACTACCAGCTACAGGGGGCGCTGCTCTCTGGCTGGCCCTGAACTCTGACCTCCCTGACCATTCCCTCCCTCTGGGGATTGATAAGAGTATTGCTATCTTCGTCCCTGCGATCGTTTGGCTGAACTAGCTGGCAGACAGGATCCAGCCTGCTGTCAGTCTGTTAGCATGTTAGCCTGTTAACATGTTTAACTCCAGCGAGGTAAGGAAAACGATGACGACACGTCACGTCGATGACACACCTGAGGGACTGGTGACCTGATCAATCCAGCCCAAACACAGAAGCATTTCATCTGGAAGGAAGCAGTACTATGCGTGGG
The DNA here is from genome assembly GCA_034670405.1 of Hoplostethus atlanticus. Classification (NCBI taxonomy): domain Eukaryota; kingdom Metazoa; phylum Chordata; class Actinopteri; order Trachichthyiformes; family Trachichthyidae; genus Hoplostethus; species Hoplostethus atlanticus. Next base: position 461,406 of record JAXDDX010000225.1, read on the forward strand.
AATTGAACTAGTGTTCCTGAGCGCTGGTCATCAGGTCGACCACCGAGTCGTTTTAATGCCACCCTCTAGTCGCACCACAAGTTCAGTTCAAGTTCAGTTGGAGTTGAATCCAAGTCCACCAGAAAAGGTGTAGAAATAGTTCACCATGCAGGATGGAGCGTGAACCACCCGGGAACACTGGTTTTCTCATCACCATCACCATCATCATCATCATCATCACAACCTCCTCTCACTGCTCTTTACCTCTATCTCCATCCCTCCACCAACTCACTTAAAAAAGACAAATATCACAAGGAGGGCAGGGATGGCATGTTTTGGTGTTTTTGAGGGTTTCATGGTTTTCTGGACACTTCCATTCACGTCCACATTAATATCATGTGGACATTAAGGAATCTCTCGTTCTGTATCCCTTTCTTCATCATTAAAACTGATGTAAGCCTATTTCCGCCCCTCACTTCTTCTTGTCTCTCTGTTTCTTGGTGGTTTTTCCATCTCTCTGTGGCATTGCTGCCCCCTGTTGGCGTGAAGCCACAGTGACGCTACCATTTGGCCCGAAGTGAAGCGTGTACTCTGTGGCGTCCAGCGGCCTCCCCTCCGCATCCCTCAGACTGGAAAACACTTCCTGGTACAACCTGCCGAGCTGGCGCTCCATTTCCTGCAGGGACCTCAGGGCCTCCTGTTTTTCCCGGAGTAGCCGTGAGCGGTGGCGCCTCAGCCCCGTCACGCCCTCCTCCAGTCCCAGCAGGGTGTCCAGTTTCTTCCTGCGGCAGTTCTGGGCGGCCATCTTGTTCTTACCGCGGCGGCGTATGTCCCTGACGAGGGTGAGCTGCTGCTCGCTGAGGGGCTGATTGGCCAGGAGCTTGTTAAACTCCTCCACCGGCAGGTTAACGATCAGCTCGTTGGAGAAGGGGATCTTGAGGGTTGTTGCCTGACGTTCATCTCGGCTCCACAGTTTGGTCTCAGTCACGTGTTTGGAAGAGGAGCAGTGGTAGGGCTTGGTGCTACCGTGTCGCGGTGAGGATTTGGGGTGCTTGGCGGCCATCTTTCCCAGGGCGGGGGACCGGGGCTGGTTGTACGTGTGGTCGTGGCCGATATGCTCCAGCCAGGGAAGGCGGGTAAATAGTTTGGTCTCCTGACAGCTGGCCGGGAAGAGTTTCTTTACGTCTGACGAGTAGCTTCCTCCTGCTGCGCCCATCTCCTCTTCCTGCTCCTCCTGCTTTATGGTCACCTCCACTTCCACATCTGAGTCCACTGCCCCTTCCTCTGTCTCCTCTTCCTCCTCCTCAGAGAAGGGACTCCCCAAAGCTGAGGCAGAGGAGGAAGAGGAGGACGAGGAAGAAGAGGAGGAGGAATAAGAGGAGGCCTCAGAGGCGCTTGGAGAAGCAGGGCTGTGGCTGAAGTCCAGAGAGAGACCGGAGTCTGAGTCCACCTCCTCGCCACCTAGGAGTAGAGAACAAGGAAAGGTCAAGAGGAGGTCTACAGTGTCCTGATTAGGACTTGAATTCAGCACCAGCCAAGACCTTAACTTAAGACAACAATACTATCAATCGAAGTCGGTCTAGAGCTAAATAGACAAGTTATATTTGGCATGCATGCAGCGATGGGACCAAACCAGATGCTTTATATCAACCTTTGGTCAGTAAATCATTTCTAGATACAACACTGGCTGTATTCAGGATTCATTGCTGTGATTGGTTGGTGAGTTTGATTGACTCCCTGGTCATCATATGAGGTGTAGAGATCAGTGTCATCCGAGGAGCAGAGCATACTGACCATGATGTCATGATGAGAATTGTGGGATACACAGCAACCATTGACAGTGCCCTTTTCATTTAATTACCTTGCTGATGTCTCCCGGGGTAACCCTGCTCCTCTCTGGCAGTCAATCTACAGCCATCGTCTCTCTCCTCCATGTCAGCCATGTTGGGGCCAAACGGGCCAGTTTCCCGTTGGGCCAATTCAGGGTCAAGGTAGCCCTCCTCCTCCAGCCTGGCCGCCATCTCAGGACTGAAGCCTTCCTCCAGAGCCAGATCCAACAAGCTAATCTGATCCAAGATGGCGGCGTCCTCCAGGAGGTTACCGAGTGGGCTGGAGAGACCGTCTTCACCTTCGTCTTCCTCATCATCAACCAGAAAGAGACTGGAGGGGGTCGCAGAAAGGTCACGGGTCATACCATTCAGCTCCAGAGGAGGGGTTGAGCTGGAGGATGTGAGGTCACTTGAACGGAAGTTTACGCCGAAGCTAGCGTGGGTTTCAGGGTAGGGAGCGCACTGTGAACATGGATGGGTGTCGGTGTCGTCTGAAACATCTTGTGTCAGCAGGTTCATGCTGAAGGTCCTTGTGCTGTTTTCTGTATCCAGTCCCATGCTGAAGTCATCTGAAGGATCTTCTGCAAGCAGATCCATGTGGCATGGAGGACAGTGTGAGGGATTCAGGTTGCTGTTGTCCAAAGCGTACCTGGTGTGTAAAGCCAAGCTGTGGTCATCTAACTGTGCACTGGGGGTGAGGGGAAGCAGCTCTGGATGACAAGAGAGACAACAGAGAGAAAAGATTATTTAAAAAAAAAAAAAAAAAGATTATTTTTATTTTTCAGGATTTCTTTTTTGCCTTTATTTGATAGAAAAAGAAAACAGAAAAGAAAGGGTAGCTTCTGAACTGACTTACCATGCTGCAGCGGAGCCTCCATTAGACTGACATCCTGGTCGACCACTGGGGCGCTGTTGTCGTGGTCGCTATGACGATGGAGGAGAACTTCAGTTCTGGAGTCCTGAAGGCTTCCAGAAGAATCTGGGGAGTCGTCAGGATCTCTGTTGCCTGAAAACGAGGTCAATGATTGGGCGTCGACATCCATGTCCTGGAGAGAAAAGACGCAAAATTGATTGAATGATTGATTGATGTGCGGCTATGTAGCTGAGCAAGATGTATGCACTCATGGTTCTGTAAGGTGCTTCGGGGAAAAGCCTCCACCAACTGCACATATTAAATGCAATTTGAAAATTTATAAAAAAGTAAATTACAAGCCATGCCTCTGGTTTGCTTGTATGATTTTTTTCTCTAGTTTCCTTTCCTCTCCTCTCCTCACCTGAGGCTCCATGATAGCCAGCAGGTCCTGCCAGTGGAGCTCCAGGTCGAGGGAGGGGTCGCCGAAGGGGATGACGGGGGGAAGGAGGGGCTCCCTGCCTGGGGAGAAACGCTCCGAGTCCCCCCCTCCACCGCTGACACCCAGGACACCATCACACAGCTGGGAGACAGACAGCATGAGAAACATTCAATACTGAAACACTCTAAGTTGAAAGAAATTGAATAGAATGGAATAGAATAGAATAGAATGGGGGGGGGGGGGGGGGTACCTGTGGTTCCTGTGCCAAGGGAAACGTTTCCCCTAACAGCCTCAAACACTCCTGGAGGGAGAGAGAAGTCTGGAGAGAGAAAAGGAGAGAAGGAGTTATTGATTTCCTACATTTCCCAGAATGCCTTTCTGCAACCCCCAGAGAAGGGGGTTCTCTGTGCTGTATACGTGTAGGTGGAGAGAGAGAGTTTTTTGCAGTCGATCCTGTCACAAACTGGGAGCTTCTGACCTGCAACACTATACGACAGAGAGGTGGATTCTGGGTAGCGGACTTCTTTTACACACCACCAGCTTCCCTTGACAACAGCACAGTGTGTGATGAGTGATTACACCCGGCGCACAGCTTTCAAAATGTCACTATGAAACATGTCAATCTGGTTAGCTGAAGTCAATTAACTAAAGTTTATGGTTTGAATTTTGCAGCTTTTATCCATTTACCCGTTTATCACTCCATCTATCAGTTTACAAAATGTTCATGGGGTGTCAGACACACACACACACACACACACCTACATGTTGCAGCAGCTTAGAGTACACTGGGTGTGAGAGGCGGACCCCTAGCAGCCTGGGGTGCAGCTGCTGACGGATGTCACCCACAATGCCTCATTCTGCTGAGCTGGCAGCGGTCCAGCGTTTAAAGAGGATGCGTCCAGCTCCGGTTACAAGCATAACAGACGCCGCACACGCATGTTCACATATATGTTTTAGCGGACCGATGCGGGTTCTTGAAAGCCGATACTGATCCTCCTGAATCGGGACTTAAAACTGCAGTCGGCCATAAATCAGCCTGATGTCACGGAAATTATAAGTGTCTAAAAAATCAGATAACCTGCATGAAAGGCGAGAGAAAGGATCAGGGGGCGGAGCCTCGATGAGAAACAGGAAGTAGTTTGACGGTGGAAAGTAAGGGTGTGTGTGTGTGTGTGTGTGTGGGGGTGGGGGGGCAGAGGCATTTACCTTCAACTACGACCACCCGGGTTCAATTAACCAAGACCAGGACCTGAACCAGACTGGTTTAGTTACCAGGACCTGAACCAGACCTGAACCAGACTGGTTTAGTTACCAGACCTGAACCAGACTGGTTTAGTTATTTGTGTCCACAACATGTAATCTGCGTTTCAGAGTTTGTGCTCATTTTACAAAAGATCATGTCGTATTTTCGTTTTTTCATTTTCATGCCAAAAAAGGCTCAACTACACCACCCTGGGACACCAAAACCACCCTGGGACACCAAAATCACCATGGGACACCAAAACCACCGTGGGACACCAAAACTCTCCACTGAAACCCAGGGACATAACTCTAGTTGTACCTGGTCTGCTTCATCCTCAGTCGGCTCCCTGTTGTTGATGTGGTAGAAACCTCCTCCTCTTCCTCCTCTTCCATCATCCCAGTGGATCCTGGCCAGCTCCTCCTCCTCTTCCTCCTCGTCCAGAGCATTGTTGTGACCAAGTAGATGATGTGTTCCTTCCTGGGTGGCGTGACCAATCAGAACAAAGCTCTGGTCAGTGCGACCAATAGGCCCCGGGCTCTCTGTCAGCTCTCCGTCCTGCAAGGAAATTTATTTTGAAATGATTCATTCTCAACATGTTACAGTTAGCTGCTGAGATTGAACTGGTGACCTTTTGGTTACAGGACAGTCTCTCTGCAGTCCTAAAGAAGGTCCCACTGGGTTTCGATCCCAGACATGATACCCACTACAGGCTCCATCAACACTGTTAAAACAGTAAAACACTCCCAACTGGAGTCTTATTGGTACAGAAGTGGACTCATTTAATAATGTTGATGTAAGGTAAAGTAACGAACCTTAACATACTTTTTGCAACAGCTGTTCCTATTAATAGCCACAGCAACAGGCCAGACAGGCGGGGGTGTATGTATGTATGTAGGCTAACCGTCCAGGACAGAAATAACCTCAATGCTTTCCTGACTGAGGATTCAGAGGCGAACCCAGCGACCCGGGACGGACACGCATGTGGCTGCACACGCATGTAGACCGGAGCATGTCTTACTACAGGACGCAACCTGTGGCAGAAAGACGGTCCTGCAGACAGAAACATCTAGTAACACTGAATTCATTCATTGATTCAGAGAGCACAACACTTTTGATTGCTGGTTACAGACTGAACAGCAATATGACCGGATTTGTTTATGTTGCTATGGTTACAGTTCTGCTAGTGTAGCATGGATGCTAGCTACAGACGTTTCTATGGTTACAGTTCTGCTAGTGTAGCATGGATGCTAGCTACAGACGTTTTTATGGTTACAGTTCTGCTAGTGTAGCGTGTATGCTAGCTACAGATGTTGCCACGCTTACTCAACTTATTTACTATCATGATTTCATCATCGTACTTCTCCTGTTTATGTATCCGTAACACTTTTCTCTAGCAACAGCTGCTGTTTCCTCCCTGCACCAATAATGAAAGAATCCAGAGCAAACATCCAGAGGTTAGGACCTCCTCTGTGTGTGTGTGTGTGTGTGTGTGTGTGTGTGTGTGTGTGTGCTAATCCAGTAAACAGGAGGCATTGCGAAAGTGAAGGATGTGAATGTGTGTCAGGACGCTACAGGACAACGATCAGGTTTCAAAACAAGCCACAAGGCCAGCAGAATGCAATACAGTGTGTGTGTGTGTGTGTTTGGTCCATGAGGGGAATTCAAAAACACTGTTAGGTTCACTTTCAGTTTGTTGAGGAGACGGTACTGAGATAACATGACCTCCTGGGTTTGTTTTCAGGACAGACGTGTGTCACAAGATGCTGGTCATCAGATGACTCTGCTAGCCAGAGTGTGTGTGTGTGTGTGTGTGTGTGTGTGTGTGTGTGTGTTGTTTACCATGTGTACATGCTCAGACTGGACATGCTATTTATATCTTATACAGTCTGTTTGTTAGCCCAGCTCCACCGTGTGTGTGTGTGTGTGTGTGTGCCCCCCTGAACCCTGTTGACGAAGCCTCTGGTTGTTTTGACACTTGTTTAGTTCACTTACATACAAGACTCTGAATAGTTTGTAGCGTCGAGGCTAAACTGAGGCGAGGTTTACCAGGAAAGCGTCATCTTGTACTGGAAGAAGATATTTACAGACTCATGCTTTGTTTCAATATGTAATAATGTTTCTGTGCTCGGTCTAACCAGGAAGAAGGATCCTGTATGAGGGTGTCTCGTGCTCAGTGGGCGGTGATCTGGGAGCTGAGCTAACCGCTAGCTAGCCAGTCAGCAGCAGGGACCACGCCTCGGCCACGCCCCCCAGCCGGGGAACAGTCGTGGACTTTCCACAGCCAGGATCAACAAAGAAAAAGAACCCAAGACGTTCCACTTTCACTTAGAACATGTCTGTTTAACTTATGCTGTGACTCGACCATAACTAGGACTGCTGTCAGCAAGTCAGCCAGTCAACCAGTTAACCAGTCAGTCTTATGTGTCAAGACTTGTCCAGACATGCCTGGCCCGGTGTGTGTGTATGTGTGTGTGTGTGTGTTGCTGGTTTAAAATGGATCAAACACACTGACTGAGTTCGTTCTGGCCTCCCCTCCTGGTGTGTGTGTTTATTTAAAGGTGTTTTCCAGCAGGGCGGTGCCACCAGTTTGGCTGCATCCCTTCCTCTTCCTGGTGAGATCATCATCTCCAACTCTGACTCACAGAACCAACCTGACATGTCGATCCAGCCTACGGTCATTTCTCATAGATAGATGAATATAGCGCGGCCGTCCAGAGTGTACACCACAGATATACAGATACAGAAAGAGATCGTTCCTGCTGCATCGCCGGTGTTTCACGATAAGGAAAGGAAAGAGCGACACAGTTGAGTCACCAGTTAACCTGAACACTGAAGCTCTACTGGACTCTGGTGCACCGAAGCTAAAATACTTTATGCTACTCATCTCATAGCCAGAGGCTAAGAGGTTCCATAGTGTAGTGGTTATCACGTCTGCTTTACACGCAGAAGGTCCTGGGTTCGAGACCCAGTGGAACCAGTTCTTCAGGGAAGTCCTGCAACTGAACTGACACAAATTTGATCCTCGCCACCAGTTCAGCAACTTCTCTACATGCCCTTGAGCAAGGCATTGACCCTCTACCGGCAGACTTGTTGTCCACAAGAAACCTAAAATGTAGATCACATCCATACCTCCTTCATAGCCTCCTCTTCCTCCTCCTGGGTACCAGCTCCAGGCTCCAGGGCGGGCCCAGCTCTGCTCCTGTCCAGCCCAGCAGCAGCTCTCTCCAGTGGGGAGGGCTGGTCTGGACGCCCCCCTGGGAAGGAGTCTGGTTCTCGCTGGACCAGCCACGTCTCCAGCTCTGCATGAGGGACCTGGGAGAGACATCACAAAACTCATTGGTACCACTGGGGAGACAGAGGAAGAGCAAGGGAGCCACAGAGAGATGTTTTCCTACCTGTAGTCTGTCCAGAGAGCGGACCCAGCCCAGCAGCCGGCGGGCCGTGAAGAACCCGTTGAGGTCCACGCTCTTGGGGTGCAGGTCGTGGCCGTCCTCCAGGCGGTTACGGAGGTTGTGGAACTGCGTTTGGGTCAGCGTCGAGGTCGGACCCAGGATCATCTCCTGCCAGGCGGGGGGCAGGTAGGGCTCCAGCCCCACGTCAACCCTCACCCCACACAGGCTGAGTAGGATGGCCACCTGGACGAGGCCCTCCGTGAAGTATTTTTTCAGGTACAACATGGTTCTTGATACGTAGAGAGAGGAGGCCTGGTGGTCAGAGAGACCGGGGTTCAGCTCGATCGATCACCACCCTGTGGCCCCGAGCGGTGCCAAGACCCTACCAGCTCCAGCGGCTGTTCCTCTGCAGCTGACCTCTGACCTCCCTGTGGAGGGGGGGGGGGGCAGGCAAAAACACAAATTTCCCCCCTTCAGTGATCAATGCATGACCACAAAAAAACAAAAACAAACCAAAACCACTTAGTTTAAAAGTAATGTTTTAGTAGGAAGAGAGGTCAAAAGAAACCTCTCAACAAATCAAAGCTCCTTTGTTGTCAAGATGCCCTCCAGTGGTTTTATCCTCTGTTAGTGGAATACTTCCTCATGTCCAACACGCCTTCAGTACGTGAACAACGAAATCCCCAGAACCATAAAACATCCTCACAGTGTCTTTGGTGTTGTTGTGGATAAGAGATGGTAGTTGGACTCTCACCAGGCGTTGTCGATAACCGTTGGATCGATTACCTGCTGAGTGTTACGACACCTTGAGTCCTGTCATGTGAAGAGACAGGGATCAGCATTCAGCAGAGACATCAGTTAGTAATAATCACAATAAACTGCATTAGCACCTTTCATACAGTTACATTAACAAAGTACAATGACAGAAACACTAAAAACATAAAACCACAGACGGGAAATCACCACTGATCCAAGATCAGATCATTCCTGCACTGTTATTAGAGGAGTTATTTCCTGCTCAGTCCATGAAGCTTCATACGGAGTAAATTTTACTACAACATGGTACTACAACTACTACTACTAATAGTAATAGTGAAGTACCACAATAATACTGATCATAACAATAGAGTATCAGTCTTTCCTGTCCTAAAACAACAGGAAGCTTCTGGAAGCTTCTTAGGGGATAAGGCAGACAGACAGGCAGACAGACAGGCAGAGGTTGTTATATAGGAGGATAACTGTATATATAACTATTGTGTAGTACTATTATAATAGTCTAGTACTACTGCCACAGTCTAGTACCATTGTCCAGTACTATCGTATATTCTAATACTATTGTTTAGCAGTACTATTGTCTAGTTTGGAGTATTATAGGAGTACCGCAGTATATTATGATATTATTATGATACCATAGGAGATAAAATATACCAAGTACTATAAAGTCGCTATAATCTCACCAATAAGAACATAGAGACACTACAGGAATATTACTGACCCCGCAGGAGGGAAAACACAAAGTACTATACGGTCGCTGTAAACTTGCTACTAGTTACCACAGACGCGCCATAGGAGTATCATAGAAGTACTATAGGTACTATAGGAGTTACTCTTACCGAGTACTTGCTGTGAGGGATCCGAGATCAGCTCTTCGGTGTGCGGTGTGCCACAGACACGGTAAAGTCTCCGGGTTTTCTGTTCCGACGGTAACGTGGGACTTTTAAACCGGGCCAACCCCTCCCGTGATGACGTAGCACCAACTCCTCCCTGGAAAAACAGTGTGTGTGTGTGTGTGTGTGTGAGAGAGAGAGAGAGAGAGAGAGAGAGAGAGAGAGAGAGCGACAGAGAGACAGTTTTTTTGTGTGTGTGAGATAGTGTGTATGTCAAAGGAGATAGATAGATAGATAGAGAGATAGAGAGAGAGAGAGAGAGAGAGAGAGAGAGAGATTGTGTGTTTGAGATAGTGTGTGTATGTCAAAGGGGAAGAGAGAGAAATAGACAGTGTGTATTTGTATTTGAGATGACATCACTGCCACCTATTGTTGAGATAGTAAACCAGTAAAAAGAGATTGAGGAAGAGAGAGAGAGAGATTTATAACATGCTACTATATAATTAGCAGTTACTTGCTTGTTATTATATATATATTTATTATATATATATTATGTAAATGCTTTGGCAACATAGTCTATTGCCAATAAAGTTTATTTGAAGTTGAATTTGAGAAAGACTTTTTTTTAATAAAAGTGGTAATAAAATGTATGCCAACCATTAGAGGAATCTGCGTAAGCGGTATCCTAGGAAAGTGTATCTGCAGCATAATCAATACCAGGATACAAACTATCCTTGATCTCCAAGGTCCTAAACACATGTCAACAGACCATGCACACTCCTCACACACATGTCCAGAGGTAGGGTATTTGCCTGCTCCTTCGATTCCGTCTGGCACAAAATACTTTTCTTTAAACTCCTAGTAAGTGTGTTGGTGCTGGGGAAGGTCTATCACATTACTAGGTCAACGTACACAGAAAACAAATGAAAACTGAAGTGAAAGTTCCTCCGTCAGGGCAGAGGAGTAAGACAAGGCTGCCCCCTCAGCCCCCAACGATCAAAAGGTCAAGTGGCTGCTGTTTGCAGACGACACAGTCCTGCAGCAGAGCCTGTCACTGCTGCACAGACACTGTCAAACATGGAAACACTAACAGAACCAAAACAAAAGAAATACAATTCACTCTAGGTGAGAAAAATAAGATCATCTGGGGCCTCATTTATAAAACTTTGCGTAGATTCCATCCTAAAACATTGCGTACGCACAAACCTCAGAATCTACTAACGCAAGAAAATATTCAGATCTATAAAACCGTGCGGCGCACACCTGTAGCAGTCTTCTCTTTATAAATACCCACCTGCGGTGAATTGTGCGCTCGTGTACTCCTCCCAGTGTCGTCCCACAATCATCCATAAATGGTCAATGCTAAATAGGTCATGAATATGCCGACGTTGTTAAGGAGCCTTTGTTGGACTATCAATGAGGGAAAGACGGAGAGACGGCAACTGCAAGAAAGGCGAAATTTGCGGAGTGCGAGATCGAGGTCCTCATTACTGAGGTTGAGCGCCGTAAAGGTGTAGCTGCTGTCTGGGGGTCAGTAGAGGATCTGGGCCACATTGTGGAGAACAGCACACCTTAATAAAAATAAACTTTAGTTTAAGTTACAAAGTGCTTTAGAAGACAAAATAAAAATAGTAGACAAACTGACGATGAACAAAATGATAAAAACAAATTTAAAATTATTAAGTTAAGTTTAAGTTATTAAGTTATACAACATTGAGCATAAGGAGCTACATATGAGAGAGTAAACTATGCTTAGCCCCTCAGTTGTATTTTTGCCCCCTCAGTTTAAGCTTTATGTATCTATAGAAAAATATTTCCATAGGTGTATGCTAGGGCGTCCATAGTAGCCCACTGAAACAGAGGAGGAGCTCGATAGACAGACAGACACGTCACTTAGTTCGGTTTCTCAGCCTGCTTGCTTTTCGTGGTAGTAAATACATTCCCCCCATTGTGGAGAGAGAGAGAGAGAGAGAGAGAGAGAGAGAGAGAGAGAGATGCAAGCCGCAAACTGCTGTTTCTACTCCTCCCCCTGCTGATTTTGACAGAATCGTTATCGTTCATAAATTCTCTGCAGTGCTCCGTTCTTATGTGAGTCTCTGATTAATAAATGTATTCTTTGATTTTGAACAGTAGCCTCATGTTGTTGTTATTTAGCCTTTCTGAGGTTGTTGCAAGGTTAAATCACTGAGTTTTATTTTATGAAAAATTGCCCCTTCAGTCACTTCATCCTGGCGCCGGCCCGGTAAAATAATCAATAAAATAAGAGTTAAGAGAATGCCTTTGTATAAAAATAGGTTTTAAGTAGTAACTTAACAGATACAACAGACCACAAACCCTGTGAAAGCACACTTATAAAACTATGTTTTTAAGAGGACTGAGCTTTATTTTGTGATCTCCCCATCGGGCGTCGCTGATTCCCGTGTCTGAAAAACTTTGCGGTGAGCTCTACGCATGGGTGAAAGGATGCGTAGAACTGCGCACCTTTTACCGCATAGAATTTTTCTATAAATCCCGACGTTTGCGGTAAAATATGCGTACGCACATTTCACCCCCGTTAACGCCACTTTTTTGTGCGTAGCAACCTTTATAAATGAGGCCCCTGGACATTTAGACACAATGACACTTGGGATTTATATACAATATACAAAACAATATATAAGTCTAGATAGACAGATAGACAGACAGACAGACAAACAGACAGATAGATAGACAGATAGATAGATAGATAGATAGATAGAGGCAGAAAGAAAGTGTAGCCCATAGACAATGTAATACAGCAACCTTATTTAATTTAAACAAAGACGTTTTAAATACATTTTACTGACAGCTTTTGAAAAAACAGTCAAAGACACAGTGGCGATGAATTCAAATATTAATGTGTAGACAAAACCAGAGCTGGCCCCGCCTCCATAACCATCATCCGGTAATGATCCTAATGTGCGTCATGCAGAAACCTTAGATCTCACTTTCTGGTCATTCAGCTGATGCTTATCCAGAATGATGATGGTGGTAGAAAAGGCTTCAGTTCCTTGACCACCAGGTGCAAGCAACAAATTTGAGGACACTTTTTTTTTCTCAACGGCAACTGTGGTATAGTGGTTAGAGAGACTGTCCCGTAACAGAACAATCACAGGTTCAAATCCCACAACAGCACTGTGTAATAATGATTCATATGTAAGACAAACGCACTGTGTGAACGCTTTGAACATAGAGGTTATGGTGGACGAGACGTTCTTGTGGCCGGGAAAGACACTATTTGTAGACACCAGACACTTTCACTATTTTCCAGCCAACTAAATATAATGGGACGTCCAAATCATGGTTGGCTACCTGTAGACTATTAACCAGCAACCAGTGCTTGTCTGGTGGTCTTTTCCCAGATGAAAACAAAGCAATGTACAGTCCCCCACAATCACATCGAAAGGGTTTTATACATCAAATAGCTTTCAATTTATTAAATATCTTCATTCGGTTGAGCACATTCAGTGTTTTCGTACAAAATTATTTGCAATTCACAAAACACTGTGAACCCCTTCATCAAACTGTAGTCCTGCTTTCTACCTTTTTGCTATACAGAGACCAGGGGACTCAACGATAGCGAGAACACCTTCTTTAGTTTCCTTCAGTACAGTGTGTCCGGAAAGTCGGGAATCATACCAATAACTAATACCATGTTGTTTTTCTTGGTGGACTTGTTTTCACTGCTCGCACTAGTAGCCTATCAGGAATCTGAATATCTGAATAGAGGCGTGGGTTCAAATCCCACTTCTGACAAACACTTCTGATACTGGTTTAGTTGACCTCCGAGACTTTTCCGACACGCTGAAGTATAAAAATAAAAAAAACAAGGACAAAGAATGACAACTAGTATCCTGATTACTACAAGAGTTGTCATAGCAACCACCAACCTGAAGTTAGAATGGAATCAAAGCTAAATTCAGAGATCATTTCCCCTGCTCCTTATGGCTTGTCCTGATTTTGCCAAGTTACCGTTGTCCTCAACTCAACATGTTGTCGCTGTGCTGGAGCCGGCAACTCCTTCAGCTAGAGCTTTCCTGACTTACTACCTTATCACCAAACGCAACGGCAGCGACGCACACGAAGCGTGTAGCTAGCTCAACCAGGACTCAGTTAATTAGCTGCAATAGCACATTAGCTAAGTATTCTGTTAGCGACACTATAGCTAGCTATCTGGCAACTTTTTGAATTCCTAAATTAGCTAATGCTAGCTAGCTAACGTTTAGCTAAATGCATGCATAGCAAAGCTAGCTTACCCTTTGCTGTCTAATGAAGATACTAAGTGTTGCCCGTTAATAATTAGCTAGCTAGCTACCATTAACCCAGTTGTCTCTCTACAATATTGCTGCAGTTCAAACAAGATTATTTTGTCATCTTCATTACATTACAGTCATTTAGCAGACGCTTTTATCCAAAGCGACTTACAATAAGTGCATTCAACATAGGTAGAGAACTACTAGTCACTTCACTTTATTCCTTACATTTATTTAATGATTTTTTCTTTTCTCATACTTTCAATCCACTTTCCTGATCTTTCCTGCCTCCAGTATCTGAGTCCAGTATGAATGTATTTGTGATTACTGGAAGATTTTGAGAATATTTTTCTACTCTATAAACAAATTCAAATTTCAATAGCTCCCATATGAACTGGATAACATAACCATAAGAAACGCATCTTCTGAAATACTGAAATAAGTGGTTGTTCACAAGCTATGGAAGGTTAAAAAACTAATATCCAACAAAATATCCAATATCAAGCTAACTTTACTCCTGGAATGTATTAAACATTTCAGACTGATGAGATCTGACAGGAAGAGGATCTGAGGGGATCCTTTCCTCTCTAGGTTCTCCTCTGTGTTTTTAACAGCAACACATATTCACATAACATAAACATACGTTGCACTGGAAAGTAACACAAATGTGGGTGTTGTCCCAAACTAGACAAACAGAAAAGTTGAAAATGACACATCCTTTTAAAATGGATGTGCACGAGGAAAAGTTGCAGAGGAAAGTTTGCATTTTGGCGAGAATCTCGACGCAGCAGCGATTTACATTTCAAGGTCAATTGGCAGCACTCCTACTGAAACAGGCAAACCTCAATACTAGGAGTGTTATGATGTTGCATACTGCCTACAGTATGTCACCTCAACCGGCACTGCTAAAAAATTTAATTTAGTCAGTGAGTCTTTAAACCAGATTTTTCATTAAAGTGAACAGCCTGGAAATGGGGTGAGACAATGTCACCTGTTGCCAATGCAACTAAATTTTCTGTGGCAATATCTTGAAATAAGGCAGATCGCTCCAAAAGCTGATGTCAACTGATTCAACAGAAGTTGATTTACACTGGAAACAAGGGACGTTATCTCACCGGGGGCAGATTTTTTAACCTGCTCAGCCAGTTCACAATGACTTGTTAACATGAGATATTTGTGCAGTGTCCCAGTTCCAACAACAACGCCTTGTAGGAGGAGTGGCACTAACACATATCAGGCTTTTCCCACGACACTAGTATAGTTCTGTAACCATACTGGGCCTACTAGGTATCAATACAATGGCTATGGTACAGTATCAATACTTTGGTTTCCCATTGGAATACATAGCAGGCGTGCAGCAGAAAGCATCAGCCTGTTAAAGGACGATTGATGATGGTTTGTTGTGATGATTCCTATCGGCATGCCTGTTCTTTTCCTATTTGACAACAGAATGGGCCGGTATCTTCCTTCATAGCTGACTTCAGATCAGTTCTGACCATTGAACCCCCCAACCCACTCCTTTCCTCTTGTCTTTCCTCCTCTCCTCTTTCCTTCTCTTTTCTCATTCTTTTCTCCCCAATCCTCTCCTCTTTCTACTCCTATCCTCCCCATTTCCCGCCCCTTTGCTCCTCTCAACCCCCCCCTCCTCCTCCTCTCCTCCTAGGATCCGGCCTCCTGCTCCTGTCCCAGGGCCTCTAACATGAGTCCCATGGGCGTCCTCTTCAGTCCGATGCTCTCCAGTTTGTTCTCCAGCTTGTTCTTCAAGTTCCGCAGCCTCATTGACGCATGGAGGAGAACCACTGGGATGGAGGGAGGAGGAGGAAGAGAGAGGGAGGGATGCAGGTGAGAGAAGAAAGGATGGGAGAAAGCAGAAGTATTAGATTACTGATTTAGGTTTTGAGGTCTTTTAGGTGATGTAGCCCCGCCCCCTCTGGCGGCCATCTTGGAGGTCCTCGGCTCTGATCAGCTGATTGTGTTTCAGTCCGTCTCAACAGAATTTAATCTTCATGGTTCATTTCTGTCTGTTTCTACTGAACTGATCTTTTCATCACTGATCCATCTGATTGATTTAGTGTTTAGATCATGTAGCTTGTTAGCTAGCTAACCATAGTATCTGGTCAGCTAACCATCACTGTCTTGTTGTTAACACATCTGGTTAGCACACTAGCTAATGTAGCTAGTAGAAGCTAGCGTTAGCAGTGGCTAGTAGTCCCATGTTAACAGTAACTAAACTAGCCTGCTGGCTAGTTAGCTAGCTACCAGTTTGTTCAGGTTAACTAGCTGACTCTTCTCCAGCTCCAACTCAGAGTGTTTTGGAGTAGAGACTAGGGCTAAAGACAAGACAGTTTACTGAGTCACAGTAACCTACATTTGGAGACAAATCTACCTGATCACACTGATCACTTTTACTGAGAACGTTACTGGATGATCTACAGACACACCACAACAACCTGGTTCAGATAGTCAACTGGTTCTAGCCTTAAGCCTGATTGGTTATGGCAATTATTGGTGATAATAATAATAATAATAATAATAATAAACAAAGCTGTATAATTCTTTGTTATCTCATAAATATTTATATTATAATTCTTCTAATTTTTTTTTTACTTTTCAATGTTAATGGAATCTTTAACTTTTGTCATTTTAACAAAATAATTCAACATAAAATACTATAAACTTGTAGAAAAAGGTATAGAAAATGTGTACCTACTTTTGAACCAGTTGTATTTAGCCATAATTTGTGCACAAACAATTTTCCACTGGACCTCCATGATGGAGCCAGACGTGATTGACAGATTTGATGTGTGTGTGTGTGTGTGTGTGTGTGTGTATCTGTGTGTGTGTATTCCTATCTTACTCAATATAGGGAAGGCTATCCCAAACAGGAACACGGCCACACCTCCAAGCACCAACAGGAAGAGGTAACTGGCCAATAGGATGGCCAGCAGGGAGATTAATGGGTGGTTTCTACGGAAACGGCGAATGGGAGCTTGGTTCTCGGCGGCCCAGACAAAGCCCAGGAACAACAGAGTGACCACCACTGACCCGACGAACAACTGGAAGGGCTGGAAATACCTGGAGGGAGAGAGACATTTACCAGAGTACACAGGATGCAATATAATCACCAGGTGATGGAAAAGTCACGTTGAGTAAGATGTGGTCCATTCCCTCTACAGCTCAATGTGTAGAGCAATGTTGTCATTAAGCCAGTCCTCTGGTCCCCGGGGTGCTGCAGGTTTTCTATCTTAACAGGTAGTTTATGTAATTCGGACAAACCCAGTCTATGTTGTAATGAAAACCTGCAGTAGTGAAAAGGCTTTCAGTGTCTTGCTCAGTGAATACAACCAACC
Source organism: Hoplostethus atlanticus (assembly GCA_034670405.1). Classification (NCBI taxonomy): domain Eukaryota; kingdom Metazoa; phylum Chordata; class Actinopteri; order Trachichthyiformes; family Trachichthyidae; genus Hoplostethus; species Hoplostethus atlanticus. Next base: position 478,369 of record JAXDDX010000225.1, read on the forward strand.
AAACCTGTACCGTCTCCCCAACCACCAGGCTTCCCTAAAGAACTGGTTCCACTGGGTTTCGAACCCAGGACCTTCTGCGTGTAAAGCAGACGTGATAACCACTACACTATGGAACCTCTGACCACATGCTGAGATCCTCTATCTCCAATAGAGGAAGAATCAGATTGGATTTCAACCACTGACTCAGTGAAATCACATCCATCTAGCCATCTCTCTACTCATGTAAATGTGTGTGTGATGTGTGTGAGAGAGAGAGAGAGAGAGAGAGAGAGAGCGAGAGAGAGAGCGAGAGAGAGAGCGAGAGAGAGAGAGAGAGAGAGAGAGAGAGAGAGAATGACCACGTCAGAACTTACCCCACTACGACCAGGAATCCCAGCACGGATAGGAAATAATTAGTCTGGTAATATAACAAGTTATTGATGATCCTGTTATTCCACCGGTCCAGGTCGCGCACATCGGGCACGGCGAACCGGGCCGAGCCCCGAACAAAATCGTCTAGCGTCCGTAGGGGTGGCGGCTGCACGTCTACCATTTTTCCAAACGATAACAAACTACATTTCCCGGCATTCAACGGGAAGAGGGGGAGGGACTCGGAGGGTGTCGTTCGGCTTGTGAGGAGGCGCGTTGTCGAGGACGCTCTTCTTTCAGTCCCGCAGTTAGGAGGATATACAGTCACTACAATATTCCTATAATATTCCTATTCCTAGTGCTCCTCAAGAGTGAGTTCATAGTGACCTTATAGTACTTTTGGTACTATTGCTCTCCTATGGCATCGCTATAATATTCCTATAGGGATTTATAGTGTGTTTATGGTACTCAGTAGTGAGTTTATGGTATTTTTAAATCTCATATATAACATTATTATATGCAGTTTATAATGTAGGTATTTGTGGTATTTGTACAGTATTTCTCTCTCCACCTCTCTCTCTCTCTCTCTATATATATATATATTATATTTTTCTTTTTTACTGAGAAGGGCTCTTATTTTGATAGCGGTTTGACGCTTCCTACAGACCTTTGGTTTTAAGGAATTAAGGCGTTTAATCCGCACCCGTGTACAGATGATTTAATCGCGATTCACTATTAGTGTGCTTGTTTCAGAAAGTACTTATGTATTTATTTATTTTTAACAATCACAATGTATGTGGGAGAACTCTCCAATAGCCTTGTAGTAGTAGTGGTAGTAGTAGTAGTAGTAGTAGTAATAGTAGTACAACCTAGAAACCATCTAATAACACCCTAGCAACCACTAACTACAACCCAGCAACCACATAGCAATCACCTAGTAGACCTTAGCAACCATCTAGTAACACCTTAGCAAGCACATAGTACACACAAGCAACCACATTGAAACACGCTAACACCCTACCCTAAGTTTGTGATACATTTTGTGATACTTTGGGGGTACTTTGTGGTAGTTTCAACTACTACTACTACTTCTGCTACTACTACATTGTAACACATTACTTACTGATTCATTCAACATGGAGCAGGCACACAAAATGTCTTCAGAAAATGTAACCTTTTGTAGTCATTATTATTAATATTATTATTGTTTATTATTATTATATAATTATTATTAGAAGTAGTAGTAGTAGTAGTAGTAGTAGTAGTAGCAGTTGTAGTGGTGGTAATACTTGTAGTAGTAGTAGTTCTAGTAATAATAATAGTAGTAGTAGTAGTAATAGTACTAGTAGTAGACTAGTAGTTTTAGCAGTAATGGTAACAGTAGTATTAGACGCTTATTATTTCAATTAACCATAAACATATAAATAGGAAAGTAGTATGAAATTAAACGCTTGTAACCTCGATATAAAACGGTACTCCAAAACCTCACAGGGAAGATGGTGACTTTTATTGTGGAAACCCGGAGGGGGAGGCGGGAACGCGCTCCGTGGTTCATTCACTGCGCCTCAGCTCCGTTCTATCCGGTTGGCTGCGGGCACGCGCCCGGGCGGCTCCATAAAAGCTAATAGTGGAATGACAGCTCAGAGCTGTCCACGTCAACACCGAGCACGGCAGCGATGGACTCCACGTCCCCGGTGAGCTTTTTCACGTTTTACCGACTCAGAACGGCGCAGGAAACGCGCTGAAACATCTTGGGGGGTATTTACGTGTCTGACAGCTTATTTGATAATTTCCGGTGCTTTAATAACGCTTCGGTGTGCATGACATTTGTTGCATTATGGCAGTCTGGGTACGGAGAGAAGGCGGGGGGGGGGGGGGGGGGGTAGGCTGTCTCTGTCGCGTGCAGCCTGGCCAGAAACCAGAGCGCTAATTTAGGCTTTATTTACTTATTTCCAGCTCTTAACCCTCGCCCGTGCCTGCGTTCATGTGTTTGCGGGTGCACGGGCCTGGTCGGAGTGATTTCCAACCATCAGCTCGGTACCAAACGACACTTTTTCCTCCGCCAGTGGTGAATATAAAAATAGTACAGGTCGCCTCTAACTTCTTTACTCCTTTATCTGTACGTGGTTTTATCTAGCTGCTGCCCAGAGCGCAACAGTTGAATAGGCAACAGTAGAGTCCGGTAGAGTCCGGTAGAGGTGGAACAGTAGTTAAAGGTGTAAAGTATGAATGTCTCAGTGTGTTTTCCATATGGGTGCAGATGGGTCGACGTGTAGAGCAGAGTAGGTGCCACGTCCACCAACTCTCTCTCTCTCTCTCTCTCTCTCTCTCTCTCTCTCTCTCTCTCTCTCTCTCTCTCTCTCCCCTTGTTTGCATTGCACACCATTTTAGTTTTTCTTCCACTCTTTCTCTTTCTCCCCTATCTTTCACTCTGTGATTCTTTCTGCTTCTCTCTCATTTTTTCTCTCTTCCTTGCTCTTTAATTTCTTTCTCTCTCACCCTCTTTATCCTGCTGTCACACTCTCCACCTCTCTCTCCCTCTCTCCCTCCCTCTCTCTCCAGGTGCCATTTACACCAGCCCTCTGGTTGAACTGAACCAGACCTTCACCTGCTGCTTCAGTGTTTTAACTCGTCCTGTTGTGACTTAACTTCCTGAAGAGGATCAACATGTTGGAAGTGATTTCTTCATCTTCCTTTCTCTCCTTCCTCCATCTGCCGGTGCCAGAAACTCTTTAGCTTTCGCTCCGTTAGCGCTGGAAGAACAGCGCCCTCTTCCTGTTTTGTGCCATAAAGCAGTCCAGCAGATTGCTTTATGGTGAGTGCTATGCTATGACCAGTAGATAATGGATGCATGGGTAGATACTTCCATCACCGTGGGTAAGTGGAAGACTAGCTAGATGGATGGATGGATAGATTTACTCTATTAATCCTCAAGGGGGAGTTGAAGTCTCTAAGAAGCCTATTGGACCGTCTAACTCTGTCCAAACTGGATGATTGGTTCAGATCCATGACTAATCCAGACTGGATTCTTAAATCGGGTTTCCCGCCCGTTGCTTGGTTGCGTCCGTCCTTGTACCGAACTTTGGCGCCTCTTGATATCAACGGTTTCTTGTCGGATTCTTCCACTGAGAACCTGAAGGCGGAGAAGTTTTCTTGTAGTTTACAGGAATGTTTTTGAAAGGAGGCCCACTGTGCACGGTCTGATTCTGCTTATGGCCCAAAAAAATGTCAGACTGAAAAATAAGTGTCTGTTTTGCTGCACAGTGAAATGTGCTTTCATTCAGCAAAGGAGGATATGGAAAAAGTACCGTTTTAGAGCCGGTATTGATATAAAAAAAACTTCCATTCTTGTGCCGGTCTACAGAAGTAGTGGTTAGAGAAATTAGCCCATGACCGGTTTGACTTGTCCTGTTGAAGTGTCCTTGAGAAAGACCCTGAACGCTCCACCTGCTCAGTCGCTGTAAGTCATTATGGATAAGAGCATCAACTAAATGCCTAGAATGTAAATCTTTGCTTTCGTGTGTCTGTATGGTGGCAAAATGAAGAAAACCACAGTTTAGACTACTGCGACTTCCAAATTCAAATTTTTTTTTAATGGGAGGGAAAGGTTTTCAGACGGCTCGGCTGGTCTTCTGGTGTCCTGAATCCTTGGCAAATGAAGTTGGATGTCCGAGAAAATCTTTCCTTAAGGTCAAACCAAATGAATTTTTACATTTTAGGCATTTAGCTGCTGTTCTCATCCAGAGCGAATTCTTCACAGCTACCCTGCCCTTCATGCAAAGTGCTGCTAGCCCCGAGGCCAGGGCAGGACCAGGGATCAGGTAGCCCCGTAATAGCCAAATATCACTGTCTATAGTAGGCTAGTCAGGAGGAATGCTGACCAACAAGTTGTGTAGGACTACAATAGGTGACGTGATGTAAGATCTTTGATGGTGGAAAACTACCTCTGTATCAATAAGCTGGTGAGAATCCCATATCCTCCTCCTCTAATGCACCCCATGAACGATGCAGCATGCCTTGGACTAGCCCTGATCCAGGACCCTTTGGGAGTCTTTCATCATCGAGTTTTACTTCTCCCAAAGGGTCCTGTCCTGCTCTATTGACTTTTTCCCCCCCTACGAAAGTCGGCGAGCCCTATGACGAAAATACTACGTTGAATTTCACCCAATCAGACGTCTGTAATCCTTCACTTGTCTACTTTCACCGCGGTGCCACGCGCTACACCTCCGATCCTCAAATACACTTGTAGACTTAAAGACAGGTATACTCCAACATCTCCATTTTAATGAAATCAAAGACTGACAGACGCCTCGAATTCTTCGTCGGTACTCTGCTTCCGAGCTATATGCACGCTGCTGCCTCTGGTGGTGGAAAGGTAGACTTTTCAATTGCTTTTCTAATAGCCTAGGTGCGCAACCTTTATTAACTTGACAGAACCGAGTATTCTCGTAGCGACAATTAACCCCTCATCGACGGCAAATTTAAAATATGTCTGCGCCAAGATGTTGGAACTGCAAAGCTTGCATATTGCTCGGAAGAAAAGTCACCCTTGACCCTTATTCATAGCGCCCCCATCAGGCAAATCGGTGTCATTTTTTTAAACTCCACGGTGGTAAAATGTATCATCCTGCCAAGTTTTGTCAAAATTGGACCAGTTGGGCCAATCAGTTTAATTTGTAAGAATAGCTGGATGGTGTGTAGCAAGTTTTGTGTCAATTGGACTTACAGTGTAGGAGTTGGGGCCTTTAGACCTTTAATTATAGCGCCCCCATGAGGCCAGTTCATTTTTAAACACCAGAACACAACGCCAAAGTGCATCATCCCTACAAGTTCCATCAAAATGAGACCAGTGCAGTTTGAGATATCACGTTTGATGGACAGATTGATCCATCTACATCCTCAGCACTATCATCATCATCTACATCCTGTTTTTCGTCATCATCTTCATCCTCCCCTCGCTCATCCTCGTAGCCGTGGTAACGTGAGCCTGGGCTATCGGACAGTGGATGTTGTGAGTTCCTGGTCTAAGTTCTGTGATACACTCTGACTGTGAATCTATGCTAGTCAGTGCATAACAGAACTTTGGCCCGGTTCTGAAAACTCAACGCAGGGATGCACTGTACACATGGGACCACACATACTTTTCGTACACTTTTCCTTTCACACCTTATATCTGTTGTGAACAATAATGCTCAGCTGTAGAATGATATGGTCCAGTCAGTATCGAGTTACTATCTGGATGCGACCAAAATCTTCAAATCCAGTCAAGAAATTGAGTTCTGGAAAAATCCTGGACTTATTATTACTAATAAATACGAAGTTTGGCCCGGCTCTGAGAAAGCAACCCATTCCAGACCAGACGGACCAGACAGTGGATGGACAGACGAATGGATGAAACTTTACAAGGACGAGAGCACTAGTGGTTATAAGGTTATACTAAGGTTATAAACACATTACTTTGGTGCGAGAGGATTGGGTTTGAACTGTATGGATGGATGTTTGATTGAACTCAGCCGAGAATGCACTGAGGTGATTCTAGTAAAAATCTATAACTGTCTATAACTGTTTTCCAGGCGCCGTCCCTCTACACGGTGAAGGCTGTGTTCATCCTCGACAACGATGGCAACAGACTTCTATCAAAGGTAGGTGAAGGAGTTTAGCAGTGCTTGGTAGATTTGTTAGTATTTGTTAGTAACCCCTAACCCTGGCAGTGCCTTGCTCTACCCAGTGAGCTTCCATTTACTCAACAAGCTAGTAACTCTCTTTTACAGTGCTGTGATCCCGGGTAGTCACGATTGAGAGGAGCAGAGAATTTCGACGGATTGGTTCATTCAGTAATTCATTTCCTGCTTTATTTTTTTTTGTCTGTCTGATTCAGTACTATGATCCGGAGCTGTACCCCTCCATCAAGGACCAGAAGAACTTTGAGAGGAACGTTTATAACAAGACGCACAAAGCGGACAGTAAGTTCGTGTGTGTGTGTGTGTGTGTGTGTGTGTGTGTGTGTGTGTGTGTGTGTGTGTGTGTGTGTGTGTGTGTGTGTGTGTGTGTGTGTGTGTGTGTGTGTGTGTGTGTGTGTGTGTGTGTGTGTGTGTGTGTGTGTGTGTGTGTGTGTGTGTGTGTGTGTGTGTGTGTGTGTGTGTGTGTGTGTGTGTGTGTGTGGTCTCCAATGTCATCTGTCCTAGAAATCCTCTACATCTGATACACATTGTAAAGTCTAGTAGCCTGGCACTAGCCTGGTTTCCACTGCAGGGCCAAACAGGGCTAGCCATAGCATTAGCCTGGTTCAAATACAGGGCCAAACAGGGCTAGCCATAGCATCAGCCTGGTTCAAATACAGGGCCAAACAGGGCTAGCCATAGCATCAGCCTGGTTCAAATACAGGGCCAAATAGTGATAGCCATAGCATTAGCCTGGTTCAAATACAGGGCCTAACAGGGCTAGCCATAGCATTAGCCTGGTTCAAATACAGGGCTAGCCATAGCATTAGCCTGGTTCAAATACAGGGCTAGCCATAGCATTAGCCTGGTTCAAATACAGGACTAGCCATAGCATTAGCCTGGTTCAAATACAGGGCCAAATAGTGATAGCCATAGCATTAGCCTGGTTCAAATACAGGGCCTAACAGGGCTAGCCATAGCATTCGCCTGGTTCAAATACAGAGCTAGCCATAGCATTAGCCTGGTTCAAATACAGGGCCAAACAGGGATAGCCGAGGCCAAGTCATTAACCCTGTTAACACTGTGGCTAACCAAGACTGGGTTGTTTTTCCTTGAGTTAATTCCTATGTGATGTTTTAAACAGCATCATCATCGGCAAGCTCTCATGGTCATGTGACCTTTTCTTAACATGGGAGACTATGCCGGCTGTCGCTTACAGTAAAATGGATCATGAGATACACGGATAGAAACATGAATAGAAACATGGATGGATGGGAAGTAAGAAATTTGAGAGTTGAGGGAGACGTGAATGATTTCTAACCGGCCCCTGGGAAGCTTCTATTGGTCGATTGTTTGAGGAAGCAGAGCCCGTATTGGTTCCTCAAGTTCTGTGGTTTCAGGTTTCATGGAGACAAAAGCGGAACCTGCTGGACAACTGACTTCTATACCAACACTGTAAAAAATATCCTTCTCAACTAAGTGATTTACACTGACATTCAGCTGACGACTGTAAGCTGCGTTCACTCTTGTGGAATTGTGGATTCTTGTTTTAAGAATTAAAAATGAGACTCTGTTGAGATTTACATTATACAACGGGTAGTTTCAGCCAAGCAATCTGATTGGTCAAGGATGCGTTCCAACTGATAATTCCCATAATGCATGGCTAGCTGTGATGTGCCAGTTCAGGGTGCTGGTTAGTGATCCTTCTTGTTTTCTGTCTGTCTTCTGCTCTAACCAAACAAACCAAACCCAAACTGTTGAGTTAACAGGGCCGTCTTTTTACAGCGCCAAAAAGCAAAAGCACAAAATGTCAAATTTCTCCAAAATGCTCGTGCAGCGTAGTCCAAGTGTTTTGTAGCTAAACAAGAAAGGGATAAAAGTCAAATAGTTAGCTTGTTCTCTCCCATATTCTCTGCTGCTGAGGTAAACCCAAGCTGTTCTGAGATCTGTTAGAGCTGTTAACAGAGGTCAGTAGTTTGTGAGAGAGTGTTTGATTTAAGATCGAGGTTTTCCTCCAGCTGATACCTGATCGTGTCTCTTCTCTCTCCCTGCCCTCCTGTTGGGAAAGGATGCTTATCGCCTCCCACTGGAGTCCTCCTTTTGTTGTTAACTCCTCCTTCATTCCTCCTTTTCTCCTCTGCTCGTCTTCTCTTTCTTCTCCTCTGTCATGTTACCCCCTCTCCCTCCCTCCCCTTCCTCTATTTCTTCTTCTCCTCCTGATCCCCTGCCTCTTTCTCCCTCCCTCGTCTCCTTCCCTCCCCCCCTTCTTCCCTCCCTCGTCCCCTTCCCTTCACCCTTCCTCCTTGTCCCCTTCCCTCCTCGTCCCCTTCCGTCCCTCCCCATCTATTTTCTTCTTCTTTGCCTCTCTCCCTGTCCTCTTCCTTCCTCCTCTCTCATCATCCCTTCTTCCCTCCTCACTTCCTCCTTTCATAACTTTTAACTCTCCTATCTTTCTGTCTCTTTGTCCTTCCACCATCATCACCACTTTCTCCCTCCATATATATATATATATATATATATATAAATAAAGTACTTTCTAGCCCTACAAATAAATATTATTCTTATCTGAATGAAATGAATCTGCTCACCTTTTCATCAAGAGGAAAAATATTGGGTCAGTTTGTCTTTGTTCGGTGAACTTCATCATCCCTCTCTCTTTCTCCATCTCTCTCTAGATGAGATCGCCTTCCTGGAGGGGATGACCATCGTCTATAAGAGCAGCATAGATCTGTTCTTCTACGTGGTGGGCAGCGCTCAGGAGAACGAGGTAAGACCAACTTCCTTCTTGAAAAAAGGATCAAATTAAATGTTAAACTGTTGCCTTCAGGGTCATGGGGGGTTTGAGGTTAACTAGGCTGGTATTGATGGTGAATTTGGCCAAGTGTCTGAACTCTTGTAGCTCTGAGATAAAAACACTATTCAGCAGCTTCAATTGCTTCATGTTTCAAAATGGAGAAAATTCTTGAAACCAGTTGAGCTGCATTGGAAACAAGTGAGATTCTCTCATCATCCTATTTAAAGATTTTCTTTTACTTATTTTCAGAAAAATCATATTTTTAGACAGGCTACCGGATTAAATGACTTATGAGAATTTCTTCTTCACTTAATAAAATGTATAAACAATTTTTGCCTACACTGTTAAAAATATTGACAAGTCATTAAATCTGTTATTGATTCTTCAAATCTTGCTTTTCTTTGAACGGGTGAATAAAAGTGGACTTGCTTCCAATTCAACTTGTTTCAAGATTTTTTTTTTTTTTTTTCATTAAGTGTAATTTTCTTGGTAAGAGATATTTATTGAACAAGATATTAACATTGAAACAAGTGAAAGGGGGATTATCTGACCATTTTATTTTTGCAGTGTGAGAGGTTCAGCTGCAGGGGGTTCAGTGTCACATGTAGCAGCAGCACATGTAGCTGTTGATGGACACACTGCAGGGGTTGAACCTGTGACTGGATGTTTACAGGACAGTCTCTAAGCTTTCCAAACACCAGAGAACAAACGCCAACAATGACCAATCTGATCGACTAATCCTGTCTGTCTGTCTGTCTGTCTGTCTGTCTGTCTGTCTGTCTGTCTGTCTAGCTGATGCTGATGTCAGTGTTGAACTGCCTGTTTGACTCTCTCAGTCAGATCCTCAGGTACGTTCACTCTAAGCGTTAGCTAGCATTAGCCGTAACATCTTGAGAATTAACTACATTCATCGTCTCATGCAATGAATCATGGGAGAGCCACCAGGTCATGGCTCAAAGAAACAAGTGGGCTCCAAATATGTGCTCGCTTGAGATTGCTGTTCAGCTTTATTTATCTTTAGTTTAGTTTATTTGTACAGTGATGAAAAAAATCTGTTTTATAATACAATGTTAAATTCTGTTTAAAAATGTAATCCTATATGCAGTGAACCTCCTGCTTTCCCAAACTGCTTCATGCACAAAGTGCTAATGCTATCTCTGCTAAGCTAGTGTAACTCAACAGCATAGCCCTGTCCCTTGTTTGACTAAAAATAAATAATAACAATAATAAACTTTTTCACGTATCTAAAAACGGTTCACAGTACTTTCCATTAAAAACAAGGGACCAACAGAAATAAAGCTTGTCCTAGTTAGGCTTTTAAAGCCCTTTGAGGCCTGTTTGTGATAAAGGGCTATATAAATACACTTGACTTGAAAAGACAAGTTAGGAGAAATCATTGTATAAAAGCCAGTCTGTAAAATGAGTCTTAAGAAGAGATTTATAAGGATCACCAGGATCCCTCACTGTTGACTGCATCATTATCAGCCAAGCAGCAGCTGATGTGGTTGCTATGGTAACCGATGCAGCAGCAATGCAGAGAGAAAGTATGAGCAACAGAGGGAGAGAGACCTGGAGAGAGAGAGAGACCTAGACGGACTGATGGAGCGAGAGAGTTGTTTCCTCCCATCACGTCACCCTCAACTCCTCCACTCGACTATTAAAAACTATCAAACACAATAAATTTTACTTGTCAACATGACACGTGTTAATAACTTACCGTGTTGACACAACACGTTGTGATGAAAGGAAACCCAAACCAGCTTGGGCTGCTTCACCACTACACACTTGGCTAACAGCAGCTCAGTCTGAATGTGCTAGACATGATGCTAATGTTTAAAATGGCATTGTCAGCTTCTGCATCCAACACTGATGGGGCTCTGTTCTGGCATTAGCGCTAATATTCTAGACCCTTCCACTTGTATATCTTTGTGGATCTGTGCTAGCATATGGCTAATGCTAGTACATTAGAAGTGGCAAACGAGCTAGTCTTCAACTTGTATGTAATGTCTAGGGGCTAGCATGGCTAGCAGTAATCTACTGGATGTGGCTAACGAGCTAACCATGTGTTATTGTTTTTCGTGAAGGAAGAACGTGGAGCGAAGGTGTTTACTAGACAACATGGACGGAGTGTTCCTGGTGGTGGACGAAATCATTGATGGAGGGTAAGAAGGATGGGGAGAGAGAAATACTTCCAGATGTAATTCTGATAACACATATAGGTCGATGTTATGAATCTATACAAGATCAAATGACTTGTTGAATAAATGGCGTTTGCTTTGTGTCGTGTTTTCCTTCACCGTCTAGTTAACTAGACCTTGTAATAGATTATCCCATACTGATTTACTGATCAGTTCTATCTGATCAATTCTGCCTGAACAAAATGTTGGCACTAGTTAGTGTGACGCTAAAGCTGTGTACAAACACCACTAACAAACATTGTGATGTTGATGTTGACGTTTCCAATAACGGGCGAGCCAAAATCTTTCTTGTGCCCCAGTTAGCTGTAGATGATACTTACGCCCTAGTGAGTGAAAAAGGACACACCTAGCTAGCTAATTTAACTTGAAGTTAACTTTAACAACAAATAGGTACAATCTCTCGTTTGTCTCCTTAGATCTAACAACAACAGTGATATCAAGTGGTTTACCTGTTTGTTTCAACAGGGTCAAACTTATTCATTAAGGCAGCCGAGAACTGCCGTACCTCGAGATCACAACTTGATTATTTTGTTATCTCATATCAAACTTTTCTTCTCCAGTTACTGATTGCGGTTGCAATTTCTGCCTTCGCCATACCTCAATTAAAGTCAAATCTGATCGTGATCTGTCCTTCTGTCAATTCCACTTCAGTCGGTCTACAAATGGCTTCACTATCAGGCTTACGGGGCTTCCCTCTCATGGAGGTGACAGTAATGGACAAAAGTTGTGATCTCAGCAAAACCATTAATTTGTAATCTGGAGATAATTCAGTCATTAATTATCTTGATCACATAAGTGATTAAGTGATCTTGAGATAACAGGATTAAAAAGAAACTGAGCGACTGCTGCTCTCAGCTCGTCGTTCATCAGTTCAGTGACTTCATGTTCGTAAACCATCCTGTGTTTGTTCCTGTTCTCCACCCGTCGATCCTTATTTGACTTGACACCTAGTAGCGGGTTGGCGTTAACTTGACTTAAACCTAAATCAACATTGGAACTATTTCAGTTGGTGATGCGTAACTCAACTTTAGTGATAATTTTCTCTGGTCGGCTGGTAAGTTAGTCTACTAGTGTAGTTAGTTTACCCTAGCAGCCAAAAAGTTCTGGTTCCTGCCCACGATTATGGTAAACTACATACTATATATGGTGTTGTGTTGTGTGTGTGTGTGTGTGTGTGTGTGTGTGTGTGCTCTGTTCTGATTGGTTGATTTTATTGCCAGGGTGATCCTGGAGTGTGACCCCCAGCAGGTCCTTCAGAAGGTCAACTATAAGGTAAGATGACTGTCAATCATCCCCAACCAACCAGTCAGATCAGTTCATCTGTCCATTTGACGTGTAGTGACTGGTTAGGAATGACATGACCGCTAGTTTAGTTTCCCAGAGATGTTCTCCTTGACTTCTTACTCTTACGTTCTCCTCTCCTCTCCTTTTTTTGCTCCTCCTTTCTCCTCCCCCTCTACTCCTCATCTCCTTTTCTTCCTCTCCTTTTGTCTCTTTCCCCTCCTTGTCTTCTTACCCTTACCTGCTTTGTCTGTCTGTCTTGTGGCTGGCTCCTTTTTCCTCCTCTCCTCTCCTCTCCTCTCCTCATTGGTCCAGCTGGTGTCAGAGTCGGCCTATGGCTTCGTCCTATTTGATTACATCACCGGTAACCTAGACGGACAGACAGACAGGAGCCAACTGCTTTAGGCAGACAGACAGACAGACAGACAGACAGACAGACAGACAGAGGGTGAGAGAGAGACAGGAGGAATGAGCGAGTGAGAGAGTGATGGAAGTTGGGAGGGATGGGCGAGAGAGATAAGGTAACTGCATGGTGAGAGAGGATGCCGATTGACACCAACACTCACTTCCACTAAGCTAACATCATGAAGCTTCGGTCACCTTGTGGCTTGTCTTCAATTAACCCAACCTTAACTGATAGAGGGAATATGGAAACTTATGAAATATAATAGGGAAAATAAAAATAAACGCATGCAAGGTCGGTGGAAGGAGGCGAACTGAGCGAGATGGAAGCAACTTCAGATGGTACCAGTTGAGGCTAAGAGGTGTTCGAGTCGATGCAATGAAGTGAAAGCCAATCACCTAGTCTTTACAGTAAGAAGATTGTACATTGGGTATTTTTGACCAGTAACGCCGTCTGAAAAGGCTAGATTCCCCCGAAGAAGACGTCGGTGCTGCCAGGCCTCGGGCCAACACATTACAATACAAAGTCTCAAGTAACCTGGACTGTCTCAAGAAAGGTGTCAGCCATCACTAATCGTGACGGTAATGGCTGGTCATGATGGTTTCGCTGCTTATTTTTCAAGTCGAGTGATCAAGCTCATGTCATGAACTTGGGTTACACTTCACCTTTCCATTTTAGGCGTTTTCCTGCCTATGAAAACCTTGTGCAGGAGGTCAAAGGTCACAGTAGAATGAGTAAAAACATTCCTGTGTTCCTACAGTATTCAACCATCCTTAATAAAACCAGCAGCCCAATGTGCTCCCAGTGCTTGGTACAGCAGCAGTGTGATGATGAGGCCCCCAGGGTGGGTTCGTGGCTAGAGAGACTGTACTGTAACTGGAGAGTCCCAGGTTTGATCCCCCATGACCTCGGGTGTCCACCCAGCTGGCAGCAAGGCGCTGCATGTTCAATGTAATCTTATTTCTATCACTTATTACGTTGTTCATATCCTTTAGTACCTCTCAGTCTGTTCACCAAGCTACACCTTTATTCTTTGTTGCTGCAGTGACCCAGCTTCTCCACCGGGGGTCAGTGAAGTTCATGTTACTGTATCTTATTATGAATCCCTACCAACCCCAGGGGGCGCTGCTCTGCGGCTAGCCCTGACCTCTGACCTCCCTGTTGCAAATATCAGTTTTTGTTAACCTTTATTTGTCCAAGGCAGCGTTTTGCAGCCCTGCTCCACATTCATACACGTTCCCACCTCGTCCGTCCTGCAACAGCGAAACGGCTGAATTATATCTGAAGGGTTTCGTTCCAAAGTGACGACGAGAACATTTCAACGTCAGACTACGTGCTCTGGCCAAACGACTGCTGGCATGCAACATTTAGGTAGTAACATTTTAGGGGATGTAATCATCTGTGATACTTTATGAGGAATTAAGTAATCTATTTACTTTGATCAACCTCTAGTGGTGGCCGTAGGAATTGCAACAACATTGACAAGTTGCTGCCACAGTTTACGGTGGCCTCTAATGGACATTTGTAATAAAACCACAGTATCCCAAAGCCGAGGAGTGAGCTAGCTGGTTAGAGCAGAGATCCAACAGAAATGTCTGGCAGTTTAAAACAGGTGCTCCTCAGAGCCACGATGGGCGGGGCATGACATTGTGGGTGGGGCTAGACACGTACTTAATGTACTTTTATTATTGAGCGTATATATTTGAACCCTTCAACGGTTAAAACAAACTAACATGACTGATTGACTGAGCTGTTAACCAACCAGCCGCCTTGTGGTGGTCGTCTGGTGAGTGAGTGAGTGAGTGAGTGAGTGAGTGAGTGAGTGAGTGAGTGAGTGAGTGAGTGAGTGAGTGAGTGAGTGAGTGAGTGAGTGAGTGAGTGAGTGAGTGAGTGAGTGATTTTGCAATTTCTTTTTTTTATTTTTACAGGCGGACGAGAACCCGTTATCTGAACAGAGTGTGGCCCAGGTGAGTCACACACACTTTATACATACACACTCATACACATGTAGATACACATAGACACATATAAAACACACACAACCCGGTAGAAATACACACATTTAAAGATGCACAAACATAGAGACAAACACACATATAGATGACTTGTATGCAGAGAGATACACACATTAACACGATTATATAGACACACACACACACACACATAGATGCACACATATATACACTCACACACATTGATAGACATAAAAATACATGGTAATATACGTAAACACACATGGATACACAACACTCTATGGATGCATGTCTTGCATGCTTGCCTGTTTCTATTCTGTTGACAGTAACTTTTTGGCAAACAAGCCTTTTGATCAGCTTCCTGTTTTAGGACGAGATTATTAGCAGTTTGATGTCTGTGTGTTCAGTATTTATTTAGTTCACGACGCTGCACGCTAACGCTTTAGCACGCTAACGCTTTAGCACGCTAACGCTTTAACAAACTAACGCTTTAGCACACTGTGGATGTTTAGTGGAGGGTTGCAGCTAGCTTAGCATCAACTCGCTCAGCATCAGAGCACTAAATATTTAACTATGGATGGATGGATTGACAGGTAGATAGACAAATAGATGGATTAGCATCAACTCTAAAGCACCGTCGCGCTCTAAATGCTGCCACACAGATGAAGCGGCCAGCAGACTTCACATTACACCATGCTACGTTGATCAGAGTAATCAGAATAGAATCACTCCTGCAGCTTCTACTTACAGTTCTATCCTTTATTAAATGCTTTAGTGACATGCTTTCATTTGATCATGGGTTGTATGGCTGTTTGCATGCAAGAATGAACATGGGCATGTACATGTTGGTATGCTTACTAGGAGGTGTGCACGTGTGCTGTCATGCTTGTGTGTGTGTGTGTGTGTGTGCTTGTGCTGCTCTGTCTAACCTGTTGCTCTGTCTAACCTGTTGCTCTAACCCTGACAGCACATAACAGAGAAACTGGCTCTGACCACTAACGTAAGTCTGTCACTGCTAGCGTCACAACGCTTCACTACATACTACACACTACACACTAAATACTACTACGTTACTTGATGTGTTATATGTTCCCTATCAGATATTATATTATATGTTAGACATCAGATCTATTATATGTTAGACATCTAAGGGTCTAGCGCTCCTGTGTGGACGTGGCTGTGTTGTCTGTAGCGTCAACCCTGCTGTGACTCTTAACTGAGTCCGAGACGCCACCTGCTGTCAGAATGAGGAACTACAGCCGTCAGCACCACGTTCAAATCTAAATTCATATTCAGTTCAGACTCAGGACTAAAAGTCATGCGGGGAAATACGAAGACTAAGGTCTAAAATATTAGGGGTTTATCTCTTTTACAGTGGAAATACACCCTCTCGATGTATAGTGTGAAATGACAGGTGAGAGAGGCAGAGAGATAGATTATCACCAGATTAAACTTTATTGATTCCTGTTCGTAACAGTCTCAATGGATTAGTAGATAAGGTGTGTATATATACAGTATATATACATTAAGTACATATAAGTGGATATACAACTATAAGTATATAAATAAAGGTATGTGATGTAAAGTGAACATAACATATTTTCCTCCCTTTTATAGTTTAAAATCTGTCATGCAGAAATTAGACATTTTCTTTGTTTTGTAAAGGAATAGGAGGTGATAATGTTAGTCTCTGCTCCAACATGGTGGCGTCTGGTCACCATTGGTAACCAAACAGACCTCCAGTTACTCTGTCTAAGCATGACCTCTAGTGGAAGGATATTGCTACTGCAACACTTGTCACATCCATGTTATTATGTTATTTTAGTAGTTTCATTTTGGTGTATTTTATGTTTCGTTCATTTTGTATTTTTTTTTTTTTTTTTTTTTTCATCATGCTATATTATGTTATATTTTCTGTCCTTCCTTTGTGTTTTCTAGGTGCTGCAGTCGGCCAAGGAGCAGATCAAATGGTCCATACTCAAATGACCTGGACCAGA
This sequence comes from Hoplostethus atlanticus, assembly GCA_034670405.1. NCBI lineage: Eukaryota > Metazoa > Chordata > Actinopteri > Trachichthyiformes > Trachichthyidae > Hoplostethus > Hoplostethus atlanticus. Next base: position 495,023 of record JAXDDX010000225.1, read on the forward strand.
GCAGAAAACTCTTCTAGAAGCCAAAGCTATTTTCCTATGGTAGTAGACTAAAGGGATGCTCAGCATTATATGCCTATAAGTTAATCGGCTGGTTTTAATAGCAGTTGACTAGTGGATAATAGAATTTGTCTTCTTTTTTTTTCGCTATGCGACAGCATTTTGGTACAGTGTATGTGAAATCTAATAATCTGTATTAATTTATTTGAGTTGAGACTGGAGGATGGTGTCATATTCATAGCCAGTAGAGAGATAAAATGTGATTTAACAGGCCTACTGACACGGATTAGAAACTAGAAAGAAGACTGGATGTGTTGAAGACTGAGATTGTCTGTCTGTCTTTGTCCCATTATGAGACAGCAGGAATTCTCCAGTAAGAAACGGATTACTGAACTCTTATTTTCATATATTTTTTAATGTAGTTTATTTTGGTGGATCACTTTCACACCTGCAGAGTCTGACTGTATGATTCATTACACTTACAGCTTTACATTATTTGAAGGATCTCTTCCAAAACACTAGTGTGGAAAAAAATGTTGTTACCTGATCTTCATTGCACCATATTTATAAAAATACAAATTATTGCAGCCTCTAAAATCGTACAATTTTGCAAGTAATGTCCTCGATAGCTGATAATATAATATTATCCCGCAGTGAGTTTTTGGTGTCATTGTTTAGAACCAAACTCTAAACTTTAAGTTATGTTACGGTACGCCACAAGACATGATGCGTCTAGACTCTAGAGGATGAACTGGAAAAGCGTTTACTCTCTTGCTCTTACCATACTATCACTATCACTCTGTTACCTACAAATATAGTGTATCACTAACTGAAGTAGAAGTAGATGAGGCAGGTTGAAGGAAAGTGGTTAAACTAAGAAAGTAACTCCTGAATTTGTTGAACATCACAGACGGAGATCTGACAGGAAGAAGATCTGAAGGGAGTTTTGTTCAATAAACACTTCTTGGTGTTTATCTGTCCTAACTGTGTCAGTAGACCTCTAAAAACACCTTAATGTGTTGAATAAAACTTTATTTAAGATTATAAAGGAATGTAACAACGCTTTATGGTTACAGGTTACACCTGCTAACACTGTGTGTCACAGAAAAGAAAATGCGTTACCATTGCACTGTTCTTTGAATCTTTGTGAAACTCTTATTTGTTACTATTTATCCTCACGATGGACTGAAAACATCAAGTTAAATTGGCAGTGGTCCATATAATAGGATCTTAAAGGGACCTTAAAGAATAAGAAATACATTCTTGCTTTTGTGGCCAGAATAACAAAAACTATATAGTCTATTGTACTAGTAAAATGACACTTGCAAATTGCTAATATTTTCTTAGTCTATAAAAAGCCAAAGATAAAGTTTACATTGTTGGATTTGTTTTGTGAAAAATAATTTTGTCTGAGATGTCCACCATTTGTGAAGCTGATAATAAAAAAGTGTATTTTTTCCTGGTTTCCTGTTCATTTATTGGTCAATTTATCCTTGAGTCTTTAGTCCAGTAAGCAGCTTTAAACTTATTTTTACCTGGAACCATGTGGTTAACTCCAATCAGAATCCAAAGAACGACGACATCATGAATATTAATGAGCATTTAAATGTAAAACTCAGGATTTCATTGGTAGACAGTTGACGACGTCAGACACACGCCTATAATGTTTCAGCCAATCGGGGTGTTCTGATTATATGCTCCCGAAAAATGATTGGCTGGCGGTTGAGGCCCACTGTCTCACTCGCTGTCTAGAATTACATTAAATTAGTTTTGATGAAATTAAAAAACAACAACGTAAAGATAACCTGCTTTTACCTACTACAGTTCTGACTGACCCAATAATATAGTGGTAAATTAAGACCTAATATTATTAAGACCTAATAATATAGTGGTACATTAAGACCCAATAATATAGTGGTAAATTAAGACCTAATATTATTAAGACCTAATATTATAGTGGTAAATTAAGACCTAATAATATAGTGGTAAATTAAGACCTAATATTATTAAGACCTAATATTATAGTGGTACATTAAGACCCAATAATATAGTGGTACATTAAGATCTAATATTATAGTGGTAAATTAAGACCCAATAATATAGTGGTAAATTAAGATCTAATATTATTAAGACCTAATAATATAGTGGTAAATTAAGACAGAATATTATTAAGACCTAATAATATAGTGGTACATTAAGACCTAATATTATTAAGACCCAATAATATAGTGATAAATTAAGACCTAATAATATAGTGGTACATTAAGATCTAATAATATAGTGGTAAATTAAGACCCAATAATATAGTGCTAAATTAAGATCTAATATTATTAAGACCCAATAATATAGTGGTACATTAAGACCTAATATTATTAAGACCCAATAATATAGTGATAAATTAAGACCCAATAATATAGTGCTAAATTAAGATCTAATATTATTAAGACCCAATAATATAGTGGTACATTAAGACCTAATATTATTAAGACCCAATAATATAGTGATAAATTAAGACCTAATAATATAGTGGTACATTAAGACCTAATATTATTAAGACCCAATAATATAGTGATAAATTAAGACCTAATAATATAGTGGTACATTAAGATCTAATAATATAGTGGTAAATTAAGACCCAATAATATAGTGGTAAATTAAGACCTAATAATATAGTGGTACATTAAGATCTAATAATATAGTGGTAAATTAAGACCCAATAATATAGTGGTACATTAAGACCTAATATTATTAAGACCCAATAATATAGTGGTAAATTAAGACCTAATATTATTAAGACCCAATAATATAGTGGTACCTTAGGATAGAAAGATGTACCATACCGTACTATGAGGTACTTTATGTACACAGATACATAGACACACTATAAATCACTACAGGAATATTATAGGAAGATTATCACTGCAAAAAAAATGAAACAAGTTTCCTGACAAAACGATATAGTTGGGTCAAAGTTGAATGAGTTCAACTTTGAATCCACCAATTGTTTTTTTTACTTTTCCGCTTGTGAGAACTAAACTAAATGAGTATCGGCTGTAGGGATTAAACTGGAGAGTTCACTCAAATACAAGAGGTTTCTTTCATCTCAAGTCACAACTCCTGAACTCAGGATCAGTTCTGAAGCTGATAACTAGGAACAGTGAATTGAAACTGAATTTCTCTAAATTGTAGAATTTCTACATTGTGGGGATTCTCCGTTCCGCCCCCGGTGGGCGTGGAGGGTACCTTTTCATCCCGCCCGGCTAGCTCAGTCGGTAGAGCATGAGACTCTTAATCTCAGGGTCGTGGGTTCGAGCCCCACGTTGGGCGGTGACCGTTTTAATTCAATGTGTGGAGAAGTGAGAGGAAAAAAATACAAAATAAAAAGAATAGTGGAACCGACTACAGCCGCTGCTGCATCCGGAGGTACAAGGATATGAAGCCACCTGAAGAGGTTTTTACCAGTTTGGCTGCACTGTGAGTCACTGGGTTACCATAAAAAATAAAATAATTTGGGATAAATTAGTAGGATCCAATATTATAGTGATACCATATAATATGTACCATTAAAAGCTATAAGGTCAATTTAAACCCACAACCTAATTTATAAGCGTAGAAAGATTATGTGGTGACAAATCTGAGACCATGCCCCCAGTGGTGATGGAGGTTATGGCCATTTATTTCCTCAGCCCGGCTAGCTCAGTCGGTAGAGCATGAGACTCTTAATCTCAGGGTCGTGGGTTCGAGCCCCACGTTGGGCGAGTTGCATTTTAATGTAATGTTAGAGGAAGAAACGTCATTCATCCTCCTATTCATCTTCCTCATCAGTCCTAAATAAGAAATGGTAGAAAATGTACTTTCTCTTGGTGGAAGTAATCCCACTACTCTGATGAGAAATGTAAGAAACGTTACTTTCTGTGGGTGGAGGTAATCTTCTGTTCTATAAACTAAAGTGTTTCTCTTGTTCACAGTGTGATCATACGAGTATATTCCTACCTGTGTGTATGACAATTGAGGCCACACCCCCACTGATCAAAGTAACATCTGTTATTTCAACCAGCCCGGCTAGCTCAGTCGGTAGAGCATGAGACTCTTAATCTTAGGGTCGTGGGTTCGAGCCCCACGTTGGGCGCTTAACTCTTAAATTTAAACTGTGGAGACGTGCATGTTTTCCCTCTGAATACGGTGCAGAGGACCAACTGGTGTTGAGCCACCAGTTGTATCCCCTAAACATATATGTGTGTCCTGGTTGTGTGTTGTTGTTTTGCTACTGTACAAGGACGATACGGACCCATGAAAATGATCCAACTAAACACCGTTGTTAAACGCTTTGTATAGATAGACTGTAGAGACCGGACTGCCTTCGCCCTCCTGGGCTCAGCGCTCTGTAGTAAACAGTATGCCTGTGGACCAGAGGCGCCACAGCGGTGCTCTACCGCCCTCTGCTGGCCGACAGCTCTCACAGCAGAACACATGTAGTAGCCAAGGAAAGAAGCCATCATGTCGCCCTCTGGTGGCCGACAGCTGTCATAACAGCACTTAATGTGACAAGGGAAGGGAAGTCATCATCATCACCATCGTCATCATCTTGTTATTATTATTATTATTATTATTATTATTATTATAACAAATTGCCTCTTGCCAGGCCATCATTTTAAATAAGAATTTGTTCTTAATTGACTGGTTCAATAAATATACAAATATCTCGCCCTCTAGTGGCTGTTTTCAACCTCAGCGAGACAAAGCTTCAAGTCTCACTAAGTAAGAAGTAAGAAAGTAATGTAACCTATATGAGGATAGTGTTGGCCTTATGATGATCACCGACTGGAGGTCTTAAAGTTTACCTTTGTTTTTATGACATAAATCCATTATAATAATTTGTATCAAGCTGATGTAACTTAAGGGAAAGAAGAACCAATCAATATTTTTCTGAAAATATAATTGTTTTTGTTCTTATTGGTGGTTTTATTTATCAATCATTCTACCGCCTGTTGTTCTGAAGCATTGATCCATAGAAGACGAGCAAAAACAGACAGACAGACAGAGAGGCAGACAGAAAGACAGGCAGACAGACAGGCAGACAGAGAGGCAGACAGGCAGACAGGCAGACAGACAGAAGGAACTGTAGTGTAATGTTTGGCGTTGACTTGGTGCTGACTCAACAGAAAGTTCCAGCTCACCATCACTCTGTTTCTCTCTCAGATGGCCTGGCTCTCATCAAAGCAGGTGTCACACACACACACACACACACACACACACACACACACACACACACACACACACACACACACACACACACACAGAGAGAGAGAGAGTCTGTTTATTATATGTCAGCTTCTGTCGTTCTGTCTGTCATGTATAAAATAATTCATCCTGTTTGATTTGGCACTGCAACGCCGAGGTGTGTGTGTGTGTGTGTGAGAGAGAGAGAGTGTGTGTGTGTGTGTGTGTGTGTGTGTGTGTGTGGTTCATACGTCATGGAATTATCACAGCAGAGAGACAGAAAACAGCGAGAGCAGGAGGGAGAGAGCTAAAAAAAAAGGAGGATAAGAAGATAAAAAATAAACTGTTTTCCCTTCTCTCCACTGTTCCCTTGTCTTTCACCTTTCTGTTGATGGAGTTTGAGTTCCTGTAGGTGGCGCTCTTTTCTCTGTCTGTTCAGCCATGGTGGCTATCGCTGCTCACGCTAACTACCCAGTTGTTCTTCTGTTGAAACGTAAAATGTATCACTTCCTGTCTCCTTCATTCATAAAAGACAGTTAGGATATTTATACTAGACTATTCCCTGTGTGTGTGTGTGTGTGTGTGTGTGTGTGTGTGTGTATGTGTGCCTGGTTCACTACCAACCCGGTTTATATACAGGGATACGCGACACGCCGCTCACCGCCATTGGCTGGAGGGAATTAGCATCTAGCTGCGGATTGGCCGGGGCTTTGACATTGACAAATTGGCCTCCAGCTGATTGGGCGTTTAAATTGTGATGTCAGTGAATGTGGGTGGGTCGAGAGAGGCAGAGAGAGAGATAGAGAGAGAGAGAGAGAGAGAGAAAGAGAGAAAGAGAGAGAGAGCAAGAGAGAAAGAGAGAGAGAGAGAGAGAGAGAGAGAGAATGTGTGTGTGTGTGTGTGTGTGTAGGCAGGGCTGTCAATCATCCCCAGCTCTTAAACAAAGAGCCTCATTATTTTCGTTGAGTCTAAATAACGTGATAGAATTACGCTGCAGCCGAGACGAGTTCCTCATGGAGGATTTTGACGGTTTTCGGTGAAAAATCGACGACCAAGCGGCCAAAAAAAAGGCTCAGCCGGTGAAAGGGCCCCCGAGGGCCAAACTCTGCCAGGAGGCAGACTGTTTTTATGGGAATAAAACAACGTCTATGTCTTTCAGGAGTCCATCTCTGTCTTTCATGTGTTTGGTGTTACTGGATATACTCACAGTTCCTGTATTTTCCTTCCTTAATTTTTTTTCTGCCTTTCAGTTTATCAGTTTATTTTCATCTCCCTGATTTTGAGATACAAAAATCATACGACCAGTAAACACAAGGAGATCTACCGATCCCTCGTGACCTTAAACCCGATAGAAACAGGCTTGGACGTGAGAGGAAAGGACTTCAAGCTGTGTTTCCCTGATGTGGTTCAACCCTGAGGAACTTTTCCTCTTTCCATCTGGCCTGTTTCTGGACGGCCAGACGAGTAAAGGTTACACTAGATGACATTATATTCCAGTCTAAGTGGTTTCAGGATGATTAAATGGATTATGTCTTGTGAGTGATGATGCTCTCTGCTGTGTTGTGATATTGTAATGTCTTGGATCCTGATGCGGTCCAACCTAGGTGACGTTGTGGCTTTCCAGGCTTTGCGCGGCCAAACGCTGCGCCTGCAAACCGTCATCTTTAATGCAATGTGGAAATGTAATTACGTTATGTTTCTACAGCGGGATCCAGCTGGATGCCTGGCTGTAAAAATTAATTATCACCTCCAACATGACAACACTCTGACGCCATAAGGAGTCCGGTGACAGCAGGAGAGCCGCCACCAACAACAGCCGGCGGCCACTGCCTCCAGAGACCTCCAGAGACCTTCAGAAACCTCCAAAAAAAACCAGAAACCTCTCGAAACATCTAGACACCTCCAGAGACCTCCAAAAACCACCTCTAGAGACCTCCAGAGATATCCTAAAACCCCCAGAAACCTCTTGAGACATCCAGAGAGTTCCAGAAACCCCTAGAGACCTCAAGAAACCTCCAGAAATCATCTCTAGAGACTTCCAGAGATATCCTAAAACCTCCAGAGACCATCTGAAACCTCCTTAGACCGTTCAGAAACCTCCAGAAACCCCCAGAGACCTTCAGAAACCTCCAGAAACCTCCAGAAACCTCCAGAAACCCATAGAGACCTCAAGAAACCTCCAGAAATCATCTCTAGAGACTTCCAGAGATATCCTGAAACCTCCAGAAACCTCCAGAGACCTCCAGAGACTTTCAGAAACCTCCAGAAACCTCTAGAGACCTCCAGGAATGTCTACACTGGCAGGAACCCCCAAGCTACAGACCTTCCTGGGTCTTGGAGACACAGACCTGACTCTGTCTTAAAGCAAGTCATTCAGATTCAATTCAAACGTACGACAGCAAAGAAACCAACTGTTGTGATTCCTCCTGTCTGAACCGGTTCAGTCAGGTCTTATGTGGTTTAAGGAGCCAGGAGGGTTAAACACCAGATCAGCCATGCTGCCCAGTAGGCGAGCCCAGGCAGGCCTCGTCGCCAAACTCCCATCATCCTTCATTCATCGGCGAGAGGAGAACCACAACACATGGCCTTTACACTGGCGTGCCACGCGCCTCCTCTACCAATAAACACAGATGATATGAATTTAAACGCCGGGCCTCTCATGCCCAATATTACACAGCTACCCCGCCTTCCTGTCTGCGAAAGTGGGCGTTAACCTTCGCCATGCACCGCCCTCCAAGCTTGAGTACAGCTGGACACCATACCGCATCGTCCGTTTGTCCAATAGACAAACATCCTAACAACGCTGACATGTCACTTTAGTCACTTTATGAAACATTTTCCCTTTTTTCTGGCAATAAAGCATCAAAACCACCATCTAGTTAGAGATGTCTCCTCATTATTTTGATGTGTGTGACTTATTCTAACCCTAACCCCTAACCCCTAACCCCTAATCAAATCCTATCGAACAGTCTGGGCTGGGAAATGTAGTTTTTATGGAATTTAGCAGTCTCTTGTTTTTTTGTACATTAATGATAAATGAAGGAGCATCACCGCTAGCTGCCTCCACTCCAACTATAGCTAACCACTTCCTACAGACTTGAGTGTGAAAAGTGTTTTTCGGATCTGTGACAGAAGGCCACATCTCACTACTCTACCTGAGATACCTTAACACTCACTCAACCCTTACCTTAACATGTATCTCAACCCTTACCTTAACCCTTATCTCGACCATTACCCTAACTATTACCTCAACAGTCACTCAACCCTTACCTTATCCCTTATCTCAACTCCTACCTTAACCTTTACCTTAACCCTTATCTCAACCCGTACCTTAACCCTTATCTCAACCCTTACTTTACCACTTATCTCAACCCTTACCATAACACTTATCTCAACCCTTACCTTAACACGTATCTCAACCCTTACCTTAACCCTTATCTCAACCCTTACCTTAACACTTATCTCAACCCTTACCTTAACACTTTTCTCAACCCTTACCGTAACACGTACCTCAACCCTTACCTTAACCCTTATCTCAACCCTTACCTTAACACATATCTCAACCCTTACCTTAACCTTTACCTTAAGAGTAATTCTAACCCTAAAATAATCTTCGTACTAATGATGTCTAGAGAACCGTCATAACGTTGCTGTACTTGGGAGAACATTTGAATCCCATCAGATACTAAAAACACAGATCCCACATAGAGCACACACACACACACACACACACACACACACACACACACACACACACACACACACACACATTATAAATGAAACCCTCGTGCTTGAACAAATAAACCGGCCCCATGCAGGATGTCAGAGCTCTGATTGGAGAAACACAAAACCAGCCAACGGAAAAACATGGAGCCGCAATTAGCAGCAGAAAAACCATTTATCCAAGTGTGAAGGTAAACATATAGAGACAGGTTAGTGAACATAGGAAGAGGAGAGAGAGAGAGAGAGAGAGAGAGAGAGAGAGAGAGAGAAAGAGAGAGAGAGAGCTCCACTGTAAGAAGAGTTTTATTTTTAGACTTCGCCTTATTAATAAAATACCAACAATTAAATGGTGCATAATACAGTTACATTCACATTACACATACTAAAGGAAAAATTAAAAAAAAAATATATAAAAAATATATATATATAAATTAAAATGATATAGGCTTACAAAATAACATAAAATCAGAAAATAAATTTATAACATAAATAATCAAATTGTATCCGTGTTTTAACTGTTTAAACTGTTTAACTGTTTTACTGTTTTAACTGTTTAACTGGTTTAACTGGTTTAACTGGTTTAACTGTTTAACTGTTTAAACCGGTTAACTGTTTTAACTGTTTTAACTGTTTAACTGTTTAACTGTTTTAACTGTTTTAACTGTTTAAACTGTTTAACTGTTTAACTGTTTTAACTGTTTTTAGAGGAAAGTACAATACAGATCATTCAGATCTTTACTTCCTTACATTCCTTCCTTACAACAGCCATTTCTATATATTCTGTGTTTTAAAGGTCAAAGGTCACGGCTGGGTTTCACCGTTCATAGCAACAAAAATTACAACCATAAATGCCATTAAATTATAGACAGTCTGCTTTTGGACAGAGGACACCGTTGTCGGGTCGGGAGATGAACTGAGGTCGTTTTACTGCTCTGGTCCTTTTCTCCCCTCAACTGAAAGTTTTCACACTTAAAAACCAGAACCGCCACGGACGGACAGACAGGCAGACAGACAGACAGACAGACAGACATGCAGACA
>JAXDDX010000225.1:510000-515000 GCA_034670405.1 Hoplostethus atlanticus
TGGATGAGAGTCCATGTTAGTGGAGAGTCCATGTTAGTGGATGAGAGTCCATGTTAGTGGAGAGTCCATGTTAGTGCATGAGAGTCCATGTTAGTGGATGAGAGTCCATGTTAGTGGAGAGTCCATGTTAGTGGATGAGAGTCCATGTTAGTGCATGAGAGTCCATGTTAGTGCATGAGAGTCCATGATAGTGCATGAGAGTCCATGTTAGTGCATGAGAGTCCATGTTAGTGGATGAGAGTCCATGTTAGTTCATGAGAGTCCATGTTAGTGTAGAGTCCATGTTAGTGGATGAGAGTCCATGTTAGTGGATGAGAGTCCATGTTAGTGGAGAGTCCATGTTAGTGGATGAGAGTCCATGTTAGTGGATGAGAGTGGATGAGAGTCTATGTTAGTGTAGAGTCCATGTTAGTGGATGAGAGTCCATGTTAGTGGAGAGTCCATGTTAGTGGATGAGAGTGGATGAGAGTCTATGTTAGTGTAGAGTCCATGTTAGTGGATGAGAGTCCATGTTAGTGGAGAGTCCATGTTAGTGGATGAGAGTCCATGTTAGTGGAGAGTCCATGTTAGTGGATGAGAGTCCATGTTAGTGGAGAGTCCATGTTAGTGCATGAGAGTCCATGTTAGTGGATGAGAGTCCATGTTAGAGCATGAGAGTCCATGTTAGTGCATGAGAGTCCATGTGATTGCATGATAGTCCATGTTAGTGTAGAGTCCATGTTAGTGTTCATGTGTTCACATGGAGGATCTGAATAATCTGGTTTCTCACAGAAAACCTAAAAGAGATTCAAATATAAAATATAACAATGGAAACAACTATAAATATATATAATAATATAACATATATAATAATACTATATTATATATAATAATATATAATAATAACATATATAATAATACTATATTATATATAATAATATATAATAATAATATATTATATATAATAAGAGTCCATGTTAGTGGATGAGAGTGGATGAGAGTCCATGTTAGTGGAGAGTCCATGTTAGTGGATGAGAGTCCATGTTACTGTAGAGTCCATGTTAGTGGATGAGAGTCCATGTTAGTGTAGAGTCCATGTTAGTGGATGAGAGTCCATGATAGTGCATGAGAGTCCATGTTAGTGGATGAGAGTCCATGTTAGTGCATGAGAGTCCATGTAAGTGTAGAGTCCATGTTAGTGCATGAGAGTCCATGATAGTGCATGAGAGTCCATGTTAGTGCATGAGAGTCCATGTTAGTGGATGAGAGTCCGTGTTAGTGTAGAGTCCATGTTAGTGGATGAGAGTCCATGTTAGTGGAGAGTCCATGTTAGTGGATGAGAGTCCATGTTAGTGGATGAGAGTCCATGTTAGTGGAGAGTCCATGTTAGTGGATGAGAGTCCATGTTAGTGGATGAGAGTGGATGAGAGTCTATGTTAGTGTAGAGTCCATGTTAGTGGATGAGAGTCCATGTTAGTGGAGAGTCCATGTTAGTGGATGAGAGTGGATGAGAGTCTATGTTAGTGTAGAGTCCATGTTAGTGGATGAGAGTCCATGTTAGTGGAGAGTCCATGTTAGTGGATGAGAGTCCATGTTAGTGGAGAGTCCATGTTAGTGGATGAGAGTCCATGTTAGTGGATGAGAGTCCATGTTAGTGGAGAGTCCATGTTAGTGGATGAGAGTCAATGTTAGTGCATGAGAGTCCATGTTAGTGCATGAGAGTCCATGTGATTGCATGAGAGTCCATGTTAGTGTAGAGTCCATGTTAGTGTTCATGTGTTCACATGGAGGATCTGAATAATCTGGTTTCTCACAGAAAACCTAAAAGAGATTCAAATATAAAATATAACAATGGAAACAACTATAAATATATATAATAATATAACATATATAATAATACTATATTATATATAATAATATATAATAATAACATATATAATAATACTATATTATATATAATAATATATTATATATAATAAGAGTCCATGTTAGTGGATGAGAGTGGATGAGAGTCCATGTTAGTGGAGAGTCCATGTTAGTGGATGAGAGTCCATGTTAGTGGAGAGTCCATGTTAGTGGATGAGAGTCCATGTTAGTGTAGAGTCCATGTTAGTGGATGAGAGTCCATGATAGTGCATGAGAGTCCATGTTAGTGCATGAGAGTCCATGTTAGTGGATGAGAGTCCATGTTAGTGCATGAGAGTCCATGTTAGTGGATGAGAGTCCATGTTAGTGCATGAGAGTCCATGTTAGTGTAGAGTCCATGTTAGTGCATGAGAGTCCATGATAGTGCATGAGAGTCCATGTTAGTGCATGAGAGTCCATGTTAGTGGATGAGAGTCCATGTTAGTGTAGAGTCCATGTTAGTGGATGAGAGTCCATGTTAGTGGAGAGTCCATGTTAGTGGATGAGAGTCCATGTTAGTGGAGAGTCCATGTTAGTGGATGAGAGTGGATGAGAGTCTATGTTAGTGTGTCTCAACACGTTATTTGTCTCAACACGTCTCTGGTGTCTGGATGCTTTCCCTCTGCTTTCAAGACTGCCAGAGTCACCCCCCTTCTGAAGAAACCAACACTTGACCCCTCTGAGGTCAAGAACTACAGACCGGTTTCCCTTCTACCCTTCCTATCAAAAACTCTTGAACGTGCTGTCTTCAAGCAACTGTCCTTGTACCTCCACCAGAACAACCTCTTGGATCCCCACCAGTCTGGGTTCAAAGTGGGTCACTCGACCGAGACTGCCCTCCTGGCAGTGACGGAGTCGCTCCATGCCGCTAGAGCAAACTCTCTCTCCTCTGTCCTGATACTCCTGGACCTGTCTGCAGCGTTTGACACGGTGAACCACCAGATCCTCCTCTCCACCCTTGAGGGGATGGGTGTCTCAGGCTCTGCACTCTCCATGTTTGCATCCTACCTAACGGATCGCTCCTACCAGGTGACGCTGAGAGGGTCTGTGTCAGAACCACGCAGGCTCACTACTGGGGTTCCGCAAGGCTCGGTTCTAGGCCCTCTCCTCTTTTCCCTCTACACAACATCTCTTGGTTCTGTTATCCATTCACACGACTTTTCCTACCACTGCTATGCAGATGACACCCAGCTGATCCTGTCATTTCCCCCCTCTGACACACAAGTGGAGGCACGCATTGCTGCGTGTCTGGCAGACATCTCGGAGTGGATGTCGATGCACCACCTGAAGCTCAACCTGGACAAAACTGAGCTGATGTTCCTCCCGGGGAAGGGCTGTCCGCACCGAGACCTGGCCATCACCATTGATAATGCTGTGGTGACGTCAACTCGGACTGCGAGGAATCTGGGTGTGACCCTGGACGACCAACTGTCGTTCTCGGCAAACATCGCATCAGTGACACGCTCCTGCAGATTGCTCCTCTACAACATCAGGAGGATTCGCCCCTTCCTCACTGACAAGGCAGCGCAGGTGCTCATCCAGGCTCTTGTCATCTCCCGCCTGGACTACTGCAACTCCCTCCTTGCTGGTGCCCCGGCGTTTGCCATCAGACCTCTGGAGCTTGTTCAGAAAGCTGCAGCTCGTCTGGTGTTCAACCGCCCCAAGTTCTCCCATACAACTACCCTTCTCCGTTCTCTACACTGGCTCCCTGTAGCGGCTCGCATCCAGTTCAAGACCCTGGTGCTAGCCTATAGGGCAGTGAAAGGAACAGCTCCTTCTTACCTCCAGGCTATGGTCAAGCCTTACACCCCCGCCCGACCACTTCGCTCTGCTGCCTCGAGGCGACTGGTTGCCCCGTCGCTCAGAGGGCCCTGCGGCCGATCTACACGGTCACGGCTCTTCTCTGTCCTGGCCCCGCAGTGGTGGAATGAACTCCCCACTGATGTCAGGACAGCAGAGTCGCTGCCCATCTTTCACCGCAGGCTGAAAACCCACCTCTTCAGGAAACACTACCCTGACTCTTCCTCTTAGCCTTGCCTATTTGTCGTCAATTATGTGTCTGAGCTCTTGTTTATTGGCTCTTGTTCATTTGATACACTTATTTGTCTTAGCTCTTGCTTATTTGGTTCACTTATTTGTCTTAGCTCTTGTTTATTTGATTCTCTTATTTGTCTCATTTGTTTAAGATATAGTAGGTTGCTAACTTATTGCACTCTTACCTTAACACTAGTTATGCTCTTAGTTGCTTGTTTAGGAAGGAAATGCACTTACGATTTCTGGTGACTAGTAGTTTTCTTGCCTACCTATGTTGAATGCACTTATTGTAAGTCGCTTTGGATAAAAGCGTCTGCTAAATGACTGTAATGTAATGTAATGTAGTGTAGAGTCCATGTTAGTGGATGAGAGTCTATGTTAGTGTAGAGTCCATGTTAGTGGATGAGAGTGGATGAGAGTCCATGTTAGTGGAGAGTCCATGTTAGTGGATGAGAGTACATGTTAGTGGATGAGAGTCCATGTTAGTGCATGAGAGTCCATGTTAGTGGATGAGAGTCCATGTTAGTGCATGAGAGTCCATGTTAGTGCATGAGAGTCCATGTGATTGCATGATAGTCCATGTTAGTGTAGAGTCCATGTTAGTGTTCATGTGTTCACATGGAGGATCTGAATAATCTGGTTTCTCACAGAAAACCTAAAAGAGATTCAAATATAAAATATAACAATGGAAACAACTATAAATATATATAATAATATAACATATATAATAATACTATATTATATATAATAATATATAATAATAACATATATAATAATACTATATTATATATAATAATATATAATAATAATATATTATATATAATAAGAGTCCATGTTAGTGGATGAGAGTGGATGAGAGTCCATGTTAGTGGAGAGTCCATGTTAGTGGATGAGAGTCCATGTTAGTGGAGAGTCCATGTTAGTGGATGAGAGTCCATGTTAGTGTAGAGTCCATGTTAGTGGATGAGAGTCCATGATAGTGCATGAGAGTCCATGTTAGTGGATGAGAGTCCATGTTAGTGCATGAGAGTCCATGTTAGTGTAGAGTCCATGTTAGTGCATGAGAGTCCATGATAGTGCAT
>JAXDDX010000225.1:517500-522500 GCA_034670405.1 Hoplostethus atlanticus
TCTCTCTCTCTCTCTCTCCATTCTTTCCTCCACCCATTCATTCCCAGATGGACAGATTGTCTTGGTGGTCGGCCCTCGGGTCACATTTAACCTGGAAGTGCTGTGATTGGTCCAAAGGTCATACCGCTGGCCTCTCATTGGTGGAGAGGTCATTCCATCGGGCTCCGCGGGTCCCACGCCCATCCATCAATGTCACGGCGGCTACTGTTGACACCATTATTAAAAGCCACCGTGTGTGTGTGTGTGTGTGTGTGTGTGGCTGATATCACTCCAATACAATGATACAATAAAATATCACATTTGTCTCTAACAATCACTAAAAGGCCAGTTTGCTCACACAGTGTGTTTTGCCTGTCTGATACAAGTCAGATATTACACACACACACACACACACACACACACACACACACACACACACACATACACACACACACACATACGTTTGTGCATATATATATAGTCTGAACAGCAAAAAACACAAGAAATAATATTTTTCTTGGTAGTTTTTGATTCTTCTCACTGAGGGTCAAAGGTTAGGGGAGTTGGTTTCGTTTTGTTGTGAAGCCCTTCGAGACTTTAACGATGATTGAGGCAGCCAATCAGCAGCGCGTTTGACACAGATCCATTGTTTTGCTTTGATTTGATTGGTATTTGGTGCTGGTGTCAGGCTGAACACCACCCTCCTGTCAGTGACACTGATTCGTATCAAGTCATCGTGGAAACTGTCAGAAATGTCCGTTACCGGCACCGGATCTCTACCGGCTCAGCATCGGGAGCCTTCTGCCTTCTGCCTCCAGTCCAGTCTGCCTGTACTAACACATCACAGACGACTGGCTCTGAAATATGATGTGGAATGAGGTGACACTTATTCACTGTTGATACACGACGAGCCCCCCTCGCGTCTATGGAGGCTAACCACCTAGCCGCTAGCCACCTAGCCGCTAGCCACCTAGCCGCTAGTAGACCAGTTCAGCTTCAAACTAAAAGCCTCAAAAGGGATCATGCAGTGATGAAGAGCTCGCTACGGTGTTGCTACACTAAGTGGGCTTACTAGTCAGTACAGCGTGCTTGTGTGTGTGAAATCATTGTGTGTGTGTGTGTGTGTGTGTGTGTGTGTGTGGGAGAGAGCCAGACGCCTCCTCCACCTGGAACATGAAGAGGAGGAAGAGGAGGAAGAGGAGGAAGAGGAGTATTTGTGCATGCTGACCTCCCAGCAGAAAGGCGTGAGTAATGAAACAGGATCAATGATGAAGAGTGGGATGAGAGGCTTCACTGGAGAGGTGTGCATCTCTCTCTCTCTGACCAGCCAATCACATCACCTGAACGTGTCATGCTTCCACCCCGCTGAACGCCACACGGCACAGCCCATGTGTCGGTCGGATCAAACCATTCAACTCTCCATTCAACACAATGGTGCTGCAGAGCAGAAGAGGAGAGAGGAGGTGTTGATGTCAGAGGAGCCCCTTGAAACTGTGTGTGAGGGAGAGAGGGAGAGGGGGAGAGAGAGGGAGAGAGAGGGAGAGAGAGAGAGAGGGTGGGGGGGGGGGGGATAGGAGAGATGCTTCAAATTCAAAATGAAAATCAGACAAAAAAAAGGAGGGGAAAAAGAAGTCAGCAGCCGTTGTAGACACACACACACACACACACACACACACACACACACACACACACACACACACACACATAAGTTTGTGTTCATTAAGAGGTTTTTAAAAATGTGCTGTAAAGAAAATAAGTTTTCCTATTTAAAAGATTGATTAAAGGTTGATTGAAGCCTCAAAAGGAAAAAGGATGGCATGGGAACTGCATTGTGGGACAGAATCAATATGCCCTTTCAATCTGCTTATCACTCTCACACACACACACACACACACACACACACACACACACACACACACGCAATCAGTCAAACACACGCCCACGCCACCCTATCATTGTGTGTGTTACATGAAGCTAATCCATTAACATGTCAATATGAAGGCAGATAAGTGTGTATGTATGTGTGTGTGTGTGTGTGTGTGAGTGTGTGTGTGAGTGAGAGTGTGTGACCACCAGATTTGCAGTCATTATCTCTTCACATCCTGAAACATGAAGCGGTGCATGGATGTGAAGTGGTGATAAAAAATAAAAGCTGGAAATATTTAGAGGATAAATTGAGAGAGAACGACTGTAGAGGCTTTACAGTTTATAAACCTGATACCAGCCATCTGATCAGTCTGTTAGTTAGTAATGTGTCAGTAGAACCAGTTGACTGTCTGAACCAGGTTGTTGTGGTGTGTCTGTAGATCATCCAGTAACGTTCTCAGTAAAAGTGATCAGTGTGATCAGGTAGATTTGTCTCCAAATGTAGGTTACTGTGACTCAGTAAACTGTCTTGTCTTTAGCCCTAGTCTCTACTCCAAAACACTCTGAGTTGGAGCTGGAGAAGAGTCAGCTAGTTAACCTGAACTAACTGGTAGCTAGCTAACTAGCCAGCAGGCTAGTTTAGTTACTGTTAACATGGGACGACTAGCCACTGCTAACGCTAGCTTCTACTAGATGTGTTAGCTAGTGTGCTAATCAGATGTGTTAACAACAAGACAGTGATGGTTAGCTGACCAGATACTATGGTTAGCTAGCTAACAAGCTACATGATCTAAACACTAAATCAATCAGATGTGAAAAGATCAGTTATCTCTGTCTCTCTCTCTCTCTCTCTCTCTCTCTCTCTCTCTCCTGCCATCATCCAGACACTTTCCCCCCCGGTGGCGCCAACTTCCCACAATACCGAGCGCAGCGGGGAAGCGTGCTACCCATGGTGCATCACTTTCACGGCTCCACGCGTCATTTTAGTGTCACATCTATCTAACTGTGTGTGTGTGTATCAGGGGACATGGACCCAGTCTCGTTGGCTGGGGTCTGGTCTGGCTAGCTACCACCTGACACACACACACACACACACACACACACACACACAGCTCTGCCAGCTGCCCTCCTCATCTACGGGGAATTGAATACACTTCTACCACCAGCTGAGCACAGAGAGACAGAGAGAGAGAGAGAGAGAGAGAGAGAGAGAGAGAGAGAGAGAGAGGGGATATTTGATATTGAATATTTCCAATATTCCTTTTATTGTCTTTTAAATGAAACTATTTCTATTAATTTGGACTTTAAACCAAATAAAGACTCGATATTGAAGCGTGACGATGTTCTAGATCAGGTCAAGATGGTTTCATGTCTCAACAGGAACGCTGAAGACCAGACCTGTTCAGACCAGACCTGTTCAGACCAGACCTGTCAATAAAGTTATTGGATGAACTGAATGACAATAAAGTTACTCAAGGAGAAGGAGAGAGAGAGAGAGAGAGACAGAGAGAGAGAGAGAGAGAGCATCTGTTCACTAACAGACTAGCTCTGTCACACAAAGTGTGTGTGTGTGTGTGTGTGTGTGTGTGTGTGTGTGTGTGTGAGGCCTGTTCCAGGGGGTTAGTTTGATTAATGCCCACCCCCCATCACTCCACCTTCCCTCTGAACAGAAAAACAAAGAAAGAGAGAGCGAGAGAGAGAGAGAGAGAGAGAGAGAGAGAAAGAGAGAGAGAGAGAGGGGTTAATGGCTGTCGATGCACTCTCTCTCTCTCTCTCTCTCTCTCTCTCCTTTTCATGTGGGCCCCACATGCTGTCAGAACTGATTGATGGCCGAGACAATGATTGGACAGAGAGAGAGAGAGAGAGAGCGAGAGAGAGAGAGAGAGAGAGAGAGAGAGAAAGAGAGAGAGAGAGGTGTGGAGAGAACGAGGAGACGTAGAGGGAGAGAGAGAGAGAGAGAGAGAGAGAGAGAGAGAGATCCAGCTAACCAATGAGGTTGCAGAAAAGGGGTCGATTCACCAATGGCAGGGAAGAGTGAGTGGTCGAGCAAGAGGGAGGGTGGAGTTTGATCGCCCCGTTGCACAAAGGGAGCGAAGGAGGGAGGGCGGCGAGAGAGAGAGAGAGAGAGAGAGAGACTTGAGTCTTTTGTTATTGGGCTTGTCAGGTTTTTTCAGCCACGTATGTCAATCCAACACCAGTAAATCTCACTCAGTGTGTTTTGATTGTGTGTGTGTGAATCTGGCAGCGTATGTGTGTGTGTGAGCGAGCACATGTGTGATTGTGTGTGAGAGAGAGAGAGAGAGAGAGCGAGAGAGAGAGTGTGTGTTTACATATGCGTGTGCACAAGAGTGTTTAAGAGAGTGTGTGTGGGTGTGTGTGTGTGTGTGCTAGCCACCGTGAGCCATCCGTTTCACCCATTCTGTCAAGCCATCAGTCTCAGCACACACACACACACACACACACACACACACACACACACACACACACACACACACAGTAGAAATGAAACCATTCATATCGTCGGCATCCAGACTAACAGAACCTCTCATCTCCAGGTTGTTCTGCTGGGGAGAGAAAGACATCGCAGGTTTGATTCCCGCCAACCTGCTGGGAGGAGCTAACAGAGAGCTGATAATCAATACTGAAACTTGTCAGTTATCAAGACAGTCTGTCAGGACCGTCACTCCTCTGCTGTACATGTCACTCATCTATCTTTCAGTTTTCAGAGCGCAGAAGACCTTCAGCCGGAGGTCAGAGGTCACAGACACAGACAATATCATCTGGAAGAGGTGGAAGGGATTTGATCTCAATAAAACCTTTACAACAATTATATTATATTATATTATATTATATTATGTTATATTATATATAGATATTATATTACATTATATTATATTATATTATATATATATATATTATAGTATATTATATTATATTATATTATATTATATTATGGTATATTATATTATATTATATTATATTATATTATGTTATATTATTATATTATATTATATTATGTTATATTATATATAGATATTATATTACATTATATTATATTATATTATATATATATATTATAGTATATTATATTATATTATATTATATTATGTTATATTATATTAGATAATGTTATATTATATTATATTATATTATAT
>JAXDDX010000225.1:527500-578248 GCA_034670405.1 Hoplostethus atlanticus
CGTCTCTCAGTCCACCATGTTTACTGGGTGGGACTTTTCAGATTACCACACTGCAGTAATCTAGATTATCTGAAGCCTGCTGTCGTCACATTGTCATGATGGTGTTATCAATGATAACTTCCACCATCCTCCTCCATTTTAGACAGCAAGGAACATGTTGGAGGATGCTCAGTCACAAAATCATGATTTCTTTATTTATTTATTTATTTATTAAAAAGATTAAAGCAAAAATTTAAAATGAATTAATTAATTTAAAATGAATTAGTTAATTAACAGCAACACTTTGTAAACAACACTGATCTCAACAGAATTGAATCTTCATGGTTCATTTGTGTCTGTTTCTACTGAACTGATCATTTCATCACTGATACATCTGATTGATTTAGTGTTTAGATAATGTAGCTTGTTAGCTAGCTAACCATAGTATCTGGTCAGCTAACCATCACTGTCTTGTTGTTAACACATCAGGTTAGCACACTAGCTAACGTATCTAGTAGCAGCTAGCGTTAGCAGTGGCTAGTAGTCCCATGTTAACAGTAACTAAACTAGCCTGCTGGCTAGTTAGCTAGCTACCAGTTAGTTCAGGTTAACTAGCTGACTCTTCTCCAGCTCCAACTCAGAGTGTTTTGGAGTAGAGACTAGGGCTAAAGACAAGACAGTTTACTGAGTCACAGTAACCTACATTTGGAGACAAATCTACCTGATCACACTGATCACTTTTACTGAGAACGTTACTGGATGATCTACAGACACACCACAACAACCTGGTTCAGACAGTCAACTGGTTCTAGCTGGTTCTGGTAGATTTGCACACCGCTGATTCTCCGACGGACCTCCAGCAGAGGTTGCTGGGAGATTTATGACAGAACTGAAAAGCCTCTATACTATAATTCTTTAATGGGTGTTTTAAGGTCAAAGGTCATAGAAACCGAACATTCAAGCAAGAAAAACCTTTTGACATTTGAGGCTTTTCCACGACAACATCTCGCTCTTCCTCCAGGTCAGCTCTTATTCTTCCTTTTTGATATTCCTCCTCTCTCTATGTCTAACTATCCTCCCTGAATGGTCATGCTCTCTCTCTCTCTCTCTCTCTCTCTCTCTCCCTCTATGTCTCTCGCTCCAGGAAGTAGCGGGTGTGTTGGATAGCTAATGGCTGGAGGCTCCTTATTCCTCTCAGCATCTAATGTGTTATGCACACACACACACACACACACACACACACACACACACACACACACACACACACACACACACACACACACACACACACACACAGATGGACACCTACACACCCAAATCACGCTGTGACATCATGATGGAGTGTCAGGTGTTTCTGGCTAATTTCTGCCTCACTGTGTGTGTGTGTGCAAGGGAGGTAGAGTGTATGGCTATGAATACTAAGCAGATAGCTAATGATATCTATTTTGTGTGTGTGTGTGTGTGTGTGTGTGTGCGCAGCAGCTAGCTAATGATATCTATTTTCTTATTGAACAAGCCCACTGTGTGTCTCTGCAGAGGCAACTGCTGTTTTCTACACCTCCTGCTGGCTGCACACACACACACACACACACACACACACACACACATACAGTAGACTATACATAACTATACATACAAACATTCAGCATTCTCCCACGATGCATTAAGGCAACATTACATAGACAACGGCTGCGTGGTGGTTTAGCTTCCATTGGACCGTGAGGTGGTTCCACTGAGTCGTTCACGTCACGGCAGAAGATGACGACTTTAAGGTCAATTATTCCTCGCTCCTTCTTGTCATCGTTATTTTAATATCAACCGATATTTTCTTCTTTTGAAGGACCTTGAGGGGCAAAAGAAACCAAGTTCGGTGGGTTAGCTGCCACCTGTGCCGTCACACTGCCAAAATTCAGGACACCAAGCAAGAGATATCAGAGCCTACAGACAATCCCCACTCATCTTACTTGGAATCACGAGTAGGAAGAAGACGTGGATGTTTTCTCCCAGTCGGACGCTCATATTTACGTTAAATCTGTCATGACATGAATGCAGCATAGCGTCTGAGCCTGGTGGTGCATGAATGCAGCTCCTGAGGCTGAAGTGGTGAAGTGTACGAAGAGCTGAGCGGTTCTCATGAGCAGTGCCAGACTGACAACAACAACAACAAGTCAACAACACTAGTGTTGTTGACTTGTTGACTTGGGATGGGAGCGACTGGTGCCGGGTGCCATCGTTTCCCCATTTCCCATTCTCCTCCCCAAGTCACATTAAAGTCACAATCAAACAGCATCTTGAGCATCTTGAGCCTCTCGCGCCGCCAATTTGATGGAACAGGATGTGGGGGGGCGGGACAAAGCGCAGGGAGGGATCATCCAAGAGTGACTCACGGTGTAAACCAGCGGGATATGAGCTAGAGAGACCAGGAGACATGTTATTGGTCTGCTGGTACGCCGTGACGTAACCACTAGATATGTCGTTTTCCAGGAAGGAACAGTAATTTGGATTTTGATAATAATAAAGGAATTTCTTCTTCGCATTTTCAGGCATTGTTTTTAAATAAATGTAATATTATGACATAGAAATGGAATTTTTCATTTCATTGTGCCTTCCAGTTACCCCTCTAGTTACATAACCCCCAGCTGCCCGTTCTCTTCTACTTCTATCGTATTTCTTTTACTACATATGACTTCTAAATAGATTTGGCATCATTTTTGCTTGACCTCTACTCTCCACTGGTTCAGCATCCACCCAAACAAGCTCAACATTTTCACAGTCAGCTCCAGGAAGATATGTAGGTCAAGTTTCATTCTGCTGCTGTTTCTCCCACATGGGTGCAGGACGCCATATCAGCTTTTTATTCAACGCCACAATGTCTGCAGGGACAAGATCATCTCTCGAAGGGATGGATCGCCTCTCCACAGATCAAAACCTTCTACTGCTGCTGCTGGTGTCATTTAGAGGAAATCATCCACGTGACTGCGACATCGGTGCTTTTAGACAGAGGGATGGAAAGACGAACGGACGCCCGGGGAGGATGGTTAGACCTGGAGAAAGGAAGAGGAAGGAAAGAGAGAAAAAGGCCTGGCAAGAATTTCCGTCTCAGTTGGATCGAATGTTTTCACAGTTCAGTCAAACACAAAATGTGAGATATCGTTGCTTGAAAATCTCTCGGATGGACAAGAAACAATTAAAGACTCTCTCTCTCTCTTTCTCTCTGTCCCACACACACACACACACACACACACACACACTGCCACCCCCGATGTCACGACCTTTGACCTCCCCTGATGATGTCACTCCTTCGGCCTGAGGCAAATTGACCCCCTGGAGACATGGATACAGGAACCCTCTGTTAGTCTGCCCTCTCTCTCTCTCTCTCTCTCTCTCTCTCTCTCTGTATATATATTCCTAAATGTATGCATGTGTCTGTCTCCGGTGTGTGTGTGTGTGTGTGTGTGTGTGTGTGTGTGTGACCTGCTGCTGTCTAATAATCAGATTAGACTATTCCTAATGCAATTATCAGAATTCTGTTCCAGACTATGAATGATGGAGAACAAAGTATCTCTACTCTCTCTCTCTCTCTCTCTCTCTCTCTCTCTCACACACACACACACACACACACACGCACACACACACACACACACACACACACTGCAATTCTCTCTCTCTTCATTGCTCATTATCTCTCTCTCACTTAAATCTATGTATAGCAGGACACACACACACACACACACACACACACACACACACACACACACACATAGTGGGGTCTGGCAGATGCATTAATACTCTCACTCTTTCCCAATCTCTCTCTCACACACACACACACATACGCACATACACACACACACACACACACACACCCTTCTCTGGATGCCGTTCATCACTGTGGCAACAGCAGCAGGCTGGGAAGCCGACCTTTGACCCCCAGGGGGGTCAGGCCCCAGGGGTCGGCATGGTAACGACCCCTGTTGTTTGAAAAGAAAGACATGTGAGCATCTGGCTGAAAACAAGAGCTGTCTGTGTTGTGTGTGTGTGAGAGAGAATGTGTGCATGTTATATATGCTTGTATGAAATTATAAATGTATCTGATGTATTTCTACAGTTGAACTATCTGTTTTAAACTATGTCGGTGTTAAAGGTCAACGCTACAATAAGAGGTAACTTTTTAAATTTTGACCAGAGGGATGAGAGAGGATCGAACACCGGTGAGTTTCTCTGGACAAAGGAGACACTTAAGGATTTCTGTCTTCGGTTTGGATCGGTCACTTCCTGTGTGGATTTCCCACCAGTGACCAAGCCGACACCAGGATTTCATCTGGGCAGACAGGGTGAATCTACGGTCTCAGGTAGCGGGGATGGGACGCTCTGCTGCAGCATCACTTGGTCGTTTGGATTTTTACATTAAAATTACTACGAGCAGCTCCAAGGCGCTTGGACATCTTTTCAGTTCAAACACATAAAAACAAAACAGAAACATCACGTCACAATTTTTAAGGTGTGTGTGTTAATTATAGCAACTGCTCTAGAACACAGCAGTTACCATAGTTACCTAGGACCAGTGCTCTACAACACAGCAGTTACCATAGTTACCTAGGACTAGTGCTCTAGGACACAGCAGTTACCATAGTTACCTAGGACCAGTGCTGTACAACACAGCAGTTACCATAGTTACCTAGGACTAGTGCTCTAGGACACAGCAGTTACCATAGTTACCTAGGACTAGTGCTCTAGGACACAGCAGTTACCATAGTTACATGGAATCAGTGTTCTAGGGCACAGCAGTTGCCAAGGTGACAGCACTCTAGAACACAGCAGTTACCATAGTAACGTGGGACCAGCGTGCGAGAAAACAACAGTTGCCATAGTAACCCGGGACCAGCGTGCTACAAAACAACGGTTGCCATAGTTACGTGGTACCAGGATCTAGAACAAAGGAAAAGTTGTTATTCAGTGAGAAATCTACACTTAAGTTTGGAAATCAATCAAGGTTGTAAGATCTGACTCCACAATAAAAGCCCTCCCCCTGCCTCCACAATAAAAGCCCACCCTCTTGTTTTTTTGGGATTGACTGCACCGCTTCGCCCCTGACTGCTCAGGCGCTGCGTGTCCTGCCAGCTGTCCGTCACATCAGCTCCCACCGATGACCCTTTCCCATAACCCCTTCCTCCTACACCGGGGGGGGGGGGGGGGGGGGGGGGGGGGGGGTGGTTAGGGTGGTAGACATGGGCAGGGAAAGATAGAGGGAGAGATGGAGAGAGCAAAAGAGAAAGAGAGACACTCCTTTGGAGAAATGGTGTCAGTGTTAGAAGTAAGTATCAATCAACTTGACAGACAGACAGGAAGACAGACAGGTATTACACAAATAATCACCCCCCCAACCACCAGCACCACACACACTGTCTCTCTCTCTCTTTCTTTGACTCTCTCTCTCTCTGTCACGCACCCATGCAGCCAGATAATCACTCCCACCACCACCAAATACACACACTGTCTCTCCCTCTCTCTCTCTCTCTCTCTCTCTCTCTCACACACACACACACACACACACACACACACACACAGAAGCAGCCAGTGTGAGTATGAGTGATGGTTGCAGCTAGTGTCTATCCATTACAGTGGTCTGGCTGTAGACAGGTGAGCAGGCTGATACATGAGCAGGGCTTTATCTGCACTCACCGACTCCCAACGCTGTTTCATTCACCCCCCCCTCCCCCCCCCCCCCCCCCACCCTCCATAGAGAAAATAAAAAATAAAAAATGAAGCTACAATTCAAAATATAATTTAATTATCAGAATTTTATATTAATGGAAGCGGAGAGAGAAACATGAGCGAGGCGTTATCTGAGCTCCACACCGACTCTCTCTCTGTTTTCCTTAATGGCTAATCGCCGGGCGGCGGTGGGAGAGTTTCTGAGGTGCTGTAGGTGTCCGTTTGGGAGAAAACATAATAAAAAAATCATTACCCCGAAACTTCATCATTCAATTTAAAATATAGAGCACTTTACAACACGGAGCAGAGAGTCCAAGATGTAAAGGTGTCATTTTCGTCAAGAAAGGACTTTCACAAGCGGCAGCGGTTGTTTGGGTTTTGTGCTCTCCATCATGTTGGCAGAGTCGGTGTCACTTTTTGGAAATCTCACTTTGGAAGCAAACTCTTCATTTATCACGACTTAGCTCGACTTAAAACCAGCAGGCATCTTGGAGGCACGAAACACATTGTTACCTGATGTTTATTGCTTGATCTTTACAAAAGCACAGACGATTACATCCTTTAATATGTTTTGTAAGTAAAGCCTCCAGACAGCTGGGGACTTCAATAATAGACACTAGTGGGTTTTAGTTTCAGTTCATTTGTCAGAATAGGCGTCACATCTGTCCCAATGGGTGATGTCTCCCTTTGGATTCAACTTTAAACATGGATATTAATACAATTACCACTTCTGTGAAACGAAGCTCCTGAAGTGGCACCAGAACCAAACCAGACTAGTAACCAGACAGGAAGGGAAGAAGACTGACACTGCAAAAAGCCTCCAAGTATCTTGACAGATACTGAATGATGATCTTTTTTTGCTCTGACCAAAAATATATTTCATGTTTTTAACGCTTCGCTGCTCTGCTTCACATTCATTCACCTCCACACATTCCCACTGGGAGCCTTCCAGTACAACCAGTCTTCCCCTGGTAGCCAGTAAGGGCCAGGCTGGGGGCTCGGTGCCTTGCTCAAGGGAGAGTGTTTCTCATTCACTTTCCTCATCCAGATTTCCCCAGCCTCTCCGGGGATTCAAACCAGCAACCTTCCAGCCACGAGCCCCTCTAGTGTTTAGTTTTCAGTGCTGAACTGTTAAAGCTACATGAGGCAACCCAAGTGGCAGCGAGAGGTAACCTTCTGACTTCATTACCCAGAAGCCCCGTGTGGTGAGGTCAGTAAACTAGATGTTCTTCTCAGTGTGGAGGAGGAGGTGAAGAGGTTCAGGAGACTCTTCTGGTTTGGGTGGATCTTTAAATATGAATTTAATATTTACCATTTCATTTTATTTTCTGTGATCGCAGTTTGAAACTTGACCGTTTCACCCCAGTGCATGCTGGTAACCCGAGGGGACTGGCCAATCAGGAAACAGGAGGGCCATGGGCACTTCCTGTCTGCAATCAGCACTGGCCAGGTGTGATGGATGGATGTGACAGAGGGGCACGCACGCACACGCACACGCACATACACACACACACACACACACACACACACACACACACACACACACACACAGAGTGGTTGAAGTTAAACAGTGCTAGGTGTGTGACACGGCTATCCATTACAGCACAACAGGAGTGTGTGTGCCAAAACCTGACACTGAACAGACCCTCTGTGTGTGTGTGTGTGTGTGCATGTAAATATGTGTGAACATTTTTTTGTTGTGTTGACCCTCCCACTCCGTCTTGCTTGCTCTCCACCTCACTTTCACCCCTTCGTTCTCTCTCTTTCTCATTTTCTCTCTCTCTGTCTCTCTCTCTCTCTCTCTCTCTCTTTATAATATTCTGTTACTGTCAGATATTGATTGAATTGATCAATAAATCATATTGAAGTGAGTCAAAATAACAAACCATTAATCATTTAAATACTAATAACAACACTACAATTTAAATATTACAATTAAACCCCAAACTAAATTAATATATAAATTAACTAATTTAAGATGTTATTTTCCTCCTGTAAATAAATAAATATGAATATTTTTAGATGGGTTTATAATGTTTGGTGCTAACCCTCGAGATACTATTTTATTATCCAGCCTCCATCTTCGTCTCTCAGCTTCACTGTAGTGTTCCTCACTGTGGTGTTCCTCAGTGTGGTGTTCCTCACTGTAGTGTTCTTCACTGTGGTGTTCCTCACTGTGGTGTTCCTCACTGTGGTGTTCCTCACTGTGGTGTTCTTCACTGTGGTGTTCTTCACTGTGGTGTTCCTCACTGTGGTGTTCTTCACTGTGGTGTTCCTCACTGTGGTGTTTCTCACTGTGATGTTCCTCACTGTGGTGTTCTTCACTGTGGTGTTCCTCACTGTGGTGTTCCTCACTGCTCTTCCCAGAGATCACCTGTCAATCAAACAGTGTGTCCAGTACTGTGACGTCTTTCTCCTTGGATTTCCTGTTGATGGAGTTTGAGTTCCTGTAGGTGGCGCTCTTTTCTTTGTCTGTTCAGTCATGGTGGCTATCGCTGCTCATGTTAACTACCCAGTTCTTCTTCTGTTGAAACGTAAAACGCATAAATTCCTGTGTCTAGAGGATTTCTCCCAGGAAAAACACTGTAGTGTTGTGTTACAGCAGTCAGAGAGAGAGGAGTAAAACATTTATTTAGATAGAATGACATGCAAGAAAACAACTAAATAAAAGGTTTCCATTGGTCCACCTCTTTCTGGTCACATGACGTATGAAACCTGACAGAAATGCACAAATCCTTTTGTACAAATGGGTTAATTACATCGTCAAACACAACACACTGATTTGTAACAGAAAGAATGCATGGAAAATCATGCTAACACACACACACACACACACACACACACACACACACACACACAATGACCTTTGCTATATTGCTTATACGATATTAATTTATTATTTCATTCTGTAGCCTAAAGCGATCATCATTAACATCATGATTCATCACAGTGGTTCGGCCATCGGCGTTCTGCAAGATACATGCAAAAAACAGAAAAAACTGTAGCTCCCTCAGTTTTTATTTTTATTTCTTTCTTAGCACTTCTCTTCTTCTTAGGGTCAGGGACTGTGGCCGCTGACCTTTAACCTCCTTATAATATTGATGTTCCAGGAATTGAAGCTTATTCTACTGCAATCATTAGCCTCAGCTAAATTACCAAAATGTGAAATGTAAATTCTGAGTAGAATTTATTTTGCTAAATGGTTTAAATGTTAAACCTGCCTGTAAGTCTGAAAAACAGTTTCCAGTTCAAATATGAAATTCCATTTTTTTGCTTCAAAAAATACTAACAAACTCTGCAAAATGAAACCAAATAAGTTTAGTGCTTGAAGTTTAGATATTGAATTACAAATAATTCATGTAATAATAATAATAATAATAATAATGATAAGAAGAAGAAGAATGGAGTCATGGAGTAAAAAATAAAAACAGTAACATTTATTTATTACTGTAATATGAATATTATATTTTTGTGTCTGATCTTTCCTCTCAGCCTGCAAGCAAACTTACTCTGCAAGAATTAAACATTTTATCGTAGAACAGAAGAAAAAATATGTATCATAGTTCATTTGTTATAAATACATTTTATTTTTATCTGACGTGATTTGTGGGCCTGATAGTTATTTTAAATGTTACAATATATATTTTGTAGTATATTGAATTAAATTAATTATCATTATAATTAATTAGAACTATAACAATACAATATATTTAAAAAGACAACTAAATTCTGTGGTTGCTTTGACATCAAACACACACACACACACACACACACACACACACACACACATACACACAAATTAAATTAAACTTTTACATTTGTATTTCAGCCCAAAATAATTAAAACTTATTTTGATATTATATGATATTATATGATATTTTTATTATATGATAAGATATGATATGATATGATATGATATTATATTGTATATATTATTACAATCAAATCCATGTCATAGTCATATTACTCCTTGTTAAATGCAAAGTAACCATTAGTCTATTGTTATGGTAATCACGTCAGGTGTGTGTGTGTGTGTGTGTGTGTCAGATAGCATGTAATGAATTCATTAGCCAGCCTTTATTAACTGCTCATTTGCATAAAGCTACAAAGACAAAGCTGGGCAGCCGACAGAGAGAGAGGACCTCGAGAGTCTGTGTGTGTGTGTGTGTCTGTGTGTGTGTGTGTGTGTGTGTGTGTGTTTTCTTGCAGGATTTATGCATGCATGCTTGAGTACGTGTGTGAATGTGAGAAAGAAAGCAAGAGACAGAGAGAGAGATCTAAATCTAAATCTTGTCGACTTCCTTAAGATATATTATGTTTTGTGTGTGTGTGTGTGTGTGTGAGTGTGTGTGCTCAATAATGAGAGAGAGAGAAAGAGGGAAGATGTAAATCTGTTGTTATTCCTTGTACGTAGATGAGCCTGTCTATTATGCTTGTGTGTGTGTGTGTTTCTGCAAAAGTAGGTGTGTCTATACTAATGAATGTGTGTGAATGCATATAGCTAGAAAGCAGATTCAGAGGCATGGATCTGGCATGCCATGTGAAATGATGTCACCTCAGTAGATTTTCAAAATAAGATTTAACACCTAAAAAAAGATTAAATGACCTCAACTAAATATTAAATGTATGCATGTCGATGATATGTACTGTGTATAGAGGCTTTCACCTGATGTGGCCCCGCCCCCCTTTGGTGGCCATCTTGGAGGTCCTCAGCTCTGTGAACAGCTGATTGTGTTTCTGTCCATCTCAACAGAATTGAATCTTCATGGTTAATTTCTGTCTGTTTCTACTGAACTGATCAATTCATCACTGATCCATCTGATTGATTTAGTGTTTAGATCATGTAGCTTGTTAGCTAGCTAACCATTTTATCTGGTCAGCTAACCATCACTGTCTTGTTGTTAACACATCTGGTTAGCACACTAGCTAACGTATCTAGTAGAAGCTAGCGTTAGCAGTGGCTAGTCGTCCCATGTTAACAGTAACTAAACTAGCCTGCTGGCTAGTTAGCTAGCTACCAGTTAGTTCAGGTTAACTAGCTGACTCTTCTCCAGCTCCAACTCAGAGTGTTTTGGAGTAGAGACTAGGGCTAAAGACAAGACAGTTTACTGAGTCACAGTAACCTACATTTGGAGACAAATCTACCTGATCACACTGATCACTTTTACTGAGAACGTTACTGGATGATCTACAGACACACCACAACAAAGCCTTTTCTTTTACAATTATGATGTTTTGCTCGTTATAATTGTAAATTGTAAGTAATTGTAAGTGCATGATCAGGGATGTGTTAGAGGGAACACCTACCGAAAGCTACCCACCTCTTTATACGCCCAAATGAGAGTTACCACCTTTATTTAGACATGAATCTTTATTACAGAAGTTCATAGTATCTCTAAGTAATATCAAACTGATGAGGTTATACGAGGATAGGAGGGGAAAAAACAATCATACATTCACATTGATTTTTGTTCGTATTGGTGGCCATGATACTTTATCATCATGGTTTTCCACTATATTATTTACCACCACATCACTGCTCACTGTTGTCATCATACCAGACGTTTGACTTAAGTGTAATATATAAAATTTCGATACTACTACAATGCCATGGCAACCAGGAGAAACCATCAAGCGATGCGTTACCAGACTTGGTTTGATGTCAGTTGGGTGTCCGTCTTCGAAATAGTTTCCTATTTCATTCCTGGCACCAGTTTGTCGACCAGTTCAGGTGTGCTGGGAACCAGTTGAAGTATGACTGCAGTCCACCGTCAAGAACCAGACTGAGGCTTTCTGAATCTACGTTCTTGTGTCCTCCATGACGCGTTTGACATAATATCTCAAGTACGGTTCCAAAGGTAAAGAATGCAAAGATGGAGGACGGATTCAAGATTCAAGATTCAAGAAGTTTAATTGTCACATACACACACGAGGTGTGCAGTGAAATGCAAAGTGGCAATGCTCAGCAGAAATGTGCAAAATAACAGGTTCACACTATTTACAATAACCAACACAATATTTACAATGTCACAGTTTTTAAGAGCTCTATATAAAAAACAACACAATATTTACAATAAGAGCACTTTATAAAAAAATATAGTAAAAAAGGGGAAATTGTATGTATAATATAAATTATAAATTATGTGTAGTCTTTACCTAAGTGTGTGTGTGTGCATAAGAGGGGCAGTGTGTGTGTCTTGGTGGGGGCCCTGGTGAGGTCAGAGTTCACAGTCCTGATGGCCTGAGGAAAGAAACTCCGTCTCAGTCTCTCTGTTTTGGCAGCGTGACTACGGAGGCGCTTGCCTGACCGCAGCAGCTGAAACAGTCCGTTGTTAGGGTGGTGAGGATCCTTCATGATCCTGCAGGCTCTGGTTCTGCACCTCCTGGTGTACAAGTCCTGCAGGGTGGGGAGTGTAGTTCCAATAGTGTGTTCAGCCGAACGCACTACTCTCTGCAGAGCCTTCCTGTCCTGAGCGGAGCTGTTGCCAAACCAGGCAGTGATGCTTCCTGTCAGGATGCTCTCTACAGCTCCAGAGTAGAAGGACTGAAGGATCCTCCGGGAGACTTTAAATTTCCTCAGCTGCCTGAGGTGGTAAAGGCGCTGCCTCGCCTTTCTCACCAGAGTGTCTGTGTGTGTTGTCCATGTCAGATCATCAGTGATGTGGACTCCCAGGTATTTATACCTGCTCACCCTCTCCACAGTATTCCCATTAATCCCCAATGGTGAGTACGTCCTCTGTTGTTGTGTCCTCCTAAAGTTCACAATCAGCTCCTTAGTTTTGGTGACATTCAGGAGGAGGCTGTTGTCCTGGCACCAGAGTGACAGATCAGCAACTTCCTCCAGGTAGGCCTTCTCGTCGTTGTTGGAGATCAGGCCCACCACCACTGTGTCATCCGCAAACTTAATGATGGTGTTGGAGCTGAACCTGGCCACACAGTCATGTGTGTACAGGGAGTACAGTAGGGGGCTGAGGACGCAACCCTGGGGGGATCCTGTGTTCAGGGTGAGGGGGATGGGATTCATTGTGAGGATGATGCATCACTCAAACAGCGCCACAGTCTGTCGTACAGACGCAACAGAAACTGCTGGGAAAATCAACTGCTGCACCACGTCATTGATCACGTCAGGCCACACAGTCCACGGCGCTTCCCTTTGTTTGTTCCCTCCAAAACAACTTGGGAAGAGAAAAAGAGAAAAAGGAAAATGTTGAAAGGGAATTTTTACATCCTTTATGCTCATGTATTTTCCAGTTGATATGCTTTTACTCTGTGTATTTCCCCTGGAGGGAGGTCAAGGTTTACAGTTTTCTTGCATTTCAAACGGCTCATTTTGCAACACCATGTGTATGTTTGTGTCTGCGGGTATACGCCCTCTAGTGGTCATATGCATGTAATTTCAGCTTGCAGAGCGCATTGAAAATATCAAATGTTTCTAAGTGACATTGATTCAAACTTTTGTAGCGTTACCAAAGTTGTATTGAAATTTCAGTTATCATGACAACTGCTTACATTTCTGATTGGCAGAACAGGATGAAAGTGTTGAACTGATTTCATCCCGGACCTCTTCCCTCCGTCAGTTCGACCCGAGGTGCAGAACGAGTGTTTGAACTAAACTAGAACCCGTTCGTTCACGACGGACGGAGTGGGAAGGGTTAAGACAAACAGGCAGTCTTCACTTTAATCTTCATAATGGAAGCTAAAGAGGACTAATGACACCGTCGCTCCCTCTCTCCTCCTCCTCCTCCTCCTCCTCATTCCCTCCTCCCATCCTTCCTTATTTCCTCACCTCCATCCTTAACCTCCTCCCCCTCATCCCTTCCTTCATCACTATTCCTTTACCTCCCTCGATTTCTCCCTTCCTCCTCTCCCTCCTTTCCTCCCTCCATCCCTCCCTCTCTCCTTCCTCCCTCCACCCTTTTATCTTTGCCTCACTGCTCTCTGTATTTTCTCTCCTCTCCTCTCTCCATCTTTGCATTTCCATTTTCCCCCTCCTCCTCTCCTCGGATACAGCCAGGCGTTACCACGGTGACAAATGGATCCTCACACCACTGGTCCCCTCCGCACTGCTGCCTTGTGTGTGTGTGTGTGTGTGTGTGAGAGAGAGAGAGAGAGAGAGAGAGAGAGAGAGAGACACTGTGTGTGCATGCATGTAGCATGTATCTAAGTGTGTGTGGGTGTAGGTATCTATTTGTTTGTCTAAGTCTGTGTAAGTCCATATATCTATCTTGGTGTGTGTGTATGTGTGCATGTATGCATCATGCGTGTGCGTGACTGTGTGTGTGTGTGTCGTCTGTGTGTGTGTGTGTGTGAGGGCTGTAGCTCTGTGACAGTGACTGATAGCCAGTCGTGGTAAGCGGTGCAGAACTTTCTTTAATAGGAGATACAAGAGGTGGTTAAAAAAACCTGCCTAATGGAGAAATATGACAGAGAGGGAAGGAAGGAGGGAATGAGGGAGGGAGGGAAGGAGGGAGGGGTGAAGAGAGAGGGAGGGATAGGTAAGGGTGATGTATGGAGAAAGATAGGTAAGGGAAGGTGGAAGCGAAGGAAAGCGGAGAGGAGAGGAGAGGAGGAGAAGAGCCAGTGAGGAAAGGAGAGTAGGAGGGAGGAGCATGAAAAGAGAGGGAAATGAGAGAAGGAAAGGAAAGGAGGATATGAAGAAAGATATAGAAGGGGAGAGTGGGGGATTGGGGAGAGGAGACGGGAGGAGGAAAGGAAAGGAAAGGAAAGGAAAGGACAGGAAAGGAAAGGAAAGGCCAGGACAGGACAGGACAGGACAGGACAGGAAAGGAAAGGGTCGTTGGAGTTGAAGGTAAATGTCTCCTGCCCATCTGCCTACCGACCTACACACCCACTGTCAAACTACTTCCTGTATCTAGTTGAGGCCCCGCCCCCTGATCCTTTCCTGTGGGGGGGACAAGGACAGGTAGTAATAGTAATAGTAGTAGTAGTAGTATTGTCATTATTATTCTCCTGGCTCTTCATGCTGAAACAGTCCCACATTGCACCACCAGAGGGCGCCATCCTCATATGCTCTCCCAATCTCTCGACAAGGGAAGGTTCTCAGGAGGGGAAAAGGGAAATGGTATACCAAGGGGGTTTTCACGGGTTTCAAGGACAAGGGTGCTGACATTCATCCAACACATAAAATATCACAGGAACTACACTGTAAACAATGAAAGTAAAGAATAGTTCTTCATCCCCAGAGTGTCAAATACTGTCAGTGATGAAAGGATGAAATATAGCTCTAGGTCCCAAGCTGCAATGACGAGGTTTCACCACTGGAGGGCATCACCGTGTCCTCTCTCACAGTCAGGTAGATAGATAGATAGATAGATAGATAGATAGATAACTATAGATAGATAGATATACAATATATGTAGTCTCTGGTTACACTATTAGTTGAGTGGACTAAAAAAATAGTTGAAGAAGTTGAAGAAAAATAAATATGGCTGCAAGTTTCAGTCATCGTGGAAGGACATATCCACCGTTCACGCTGAAAGTTGTTGTACTGTATTTCTATTGTTATTTTACACACACATACACATATTTTACAAGGTCTCAGTACAAGGAACAACAGTTCAGCAGGAAAGTGTGTAGATGCATTTCACAATATTCACCACAAGAGGGCGATGCCTGACCACAGTGCTGTACTGGACGGCCCTTTATTGACCTTGCTGTCTGTTTACTTTAAGGGAAGACAGACTGTATATTTATGTTCACACACACACACACACACACACACACACACACACACACACACATTTCATTCATACACTATTGAGCATTTTATTAAAGGGTGTGATTTTTTTCAAATGATCTCATTTTGGATATAATAATGTGTATCATACAATGTACAATACACACACTATTAACCTTGTGTGTTCACTCACATTCTATATAGTATATTTTGTATATAAATATATACAAATGTAAAATGGCTATCTCTTTCTTTCTCCCTATAAAAACACTAAAAGATTTCTCACATCTTTTAGTGTTTTTATTTTTATTGTCTCCTTTGTCTCTCATCTTTCTCCATATAGAGGATTTACCGTTTTTTCACCAACCTGCTACCAACCTGATCCATCATGTTAGTTCATAATGTGTCAGTAGAACCAGTTGACTATCTGAACCAGGTTGTTGTGGTGTGTCTGTAGATCATCCAGTAACGTTCTCAGTAAAAGTGATCAGTGTGATCAGGTAGATTTGTCTCCAAATGTAGGTTACTGTGACTCAGTAAACTGTCTTGTCTTTAGCCCTAGTCTCTACTCCAAAACACTCTGAGTTGGAGCTGGAGAAGAGTCAGCTCAGTTCACCTGAACTAACTGGTAGCTAGCTAACTAGCCAGCAGGCTAGTTTAGTTACTGTTAACATGGGACTACTAGCCACTGCTAACGCTAGCTGCTACTAGATACGTTGGCTAGTGTGCTAATCAGATGTGTTAACAACAAGACAGCGCTCTCTTCCTCTTCCTCAGTCCATTAGATATTGAACCTCTCTCTCTCTTTGTGTCGGCACTAGCAGAGGAAGCCGAGTGTTGATTTGGCTACTGTGGAGATGAAGGTCACCTCACTCTGGTGCTGCAAGTCCAGACGGAGGGGTGAAGGGAATCAAACACACAAGGGGAAAGAACAACTGATAGAAAACCCCTTTATGACTGCCATAGAGATAGAGGGAAATACTTATCTGGATGGAGAGATAGAGAGGGAGAGAGATAAAGTATTGTTCTTTATTTGCATGAGACCAGAACACAGGAGCCAATTTCCTCTTATTTTTCTATCAGCTCTTTCATCGGCTCTCTGCTGGCGGTCCTCCGGTTGAGACTGAACACGAACATCCGGACGCCACGTATTTATTCCTCCTGTTGGTATTACAACAACTTCCCTATACTTGCCACTCATACTGCATTTGTGTATATAACCAAGATTTTCATTGCTTCTTTTCTATCCTGTTTTTGTGCTTATATTCATATTTTTATTTTCTCCTTTTGCTGCTGCAGCGACTCGACCCCTCGAGGAGCAACACCCCTCGAGGAGCAACACAACTTGTTGCAGGAAGGTGTGGCCATGTGGTCTCACAGCGCTGCCAGGGTTGGGGGTTCAAATCCCTCTGATGTGAACTTTTGGAGCCTACCATGCAGACGTTTATCAAGCCTGCAAACCTTCATCGTATCGATAACATCCATAAACGAGGATACTGGGGAAGCATCCAAAAAATGTGACCGCACCAAGCATGGGAGGCGTTGGCGAGAAGAAACGCTCCTTCCTTATCAGTAAATGTAAATATTTGTCTTGCTAGTAGCGTTTTATTGCCCTCGTGGATTCGCTCGTTTGTTTCCTCACACAAACGCCTTTTGAAAACAATTTCCAGTTTCCGTTTTTCATCTGACAGATGAAAATAGACCGTACACCTGGGACAGAGGTGTCGTTGTATCCAGGACAACGTGTGATGTCATCATTTCAAGGACGTGTTGATGGCGTCGCTCAGACGCTGGGATTGAGCTCCTTGTTTCACGGGTATCAAACGTGTGTCATTCCAGTTACGGGACAGTCTCCCCAAACACCAGGCAGTGCTAAAGCTGTGGCTCCACTGGGTTTCGAACCCAGGACCTTCTGCGTGTAAAGCAGACGTGATAACCACTACACTATGGAACCAGAGATGAGATGGGTCAAGATGCTGCATGAGCTAACAACCGTCTCAATTACGTCTCTACATCTTCCACATGTCAGATGCATGGATCTGAGTTTGTTTTATATTAAACAGGGTGTGTGTGTGTGTCTTCCTTGAACATCCTGAAGATTACAGCTGGGTTACTGATTAACTCCTGACCTACTTCCTGAAACAACAGTTCCACCAGATATGAAGACGTGCAGAGAGCCGTTGGTTCAGGATAGTCGACTGAAACACTTTGACCTCCATTTACAGCAGGAAACATCTCGTCTTTCAAAATGACGATCCATGCAAAAAAAAGAGTTTTGTCACACTTCCTTCTTCCCTCAGATTGTTCCATGAGTCTAATAGAGAGAAAGACAGATAGCATACAGCGGCGTGAAACGTCTTCGTCCACCAATTTTCACCATGTTTCCGTAGTTTTGACAGTGAATGTTGTCAGATCATCAACCAATACCGATCATGAGATACTTACTGGGACTAATATTACCTGGCAACGTGACGTGGGTGGTAATAATTGCGGAGATGTGTGATTTTATTCCTTTAGTTATTAAAGAAAAGAAACCAGTGTATTCACGTTGTGTTTCGGTGAAGACGAAGTCACGTACAAATTCACCTCTCTGCAGTTCCACGTGTAATTTGACGCTTCAGATTTCTTAATAAACAGGAAAAAAAACAGTGGGACAGTTTTAAATTTGGATATATCCAGTGAACATCTAAAATTAGCAGTTGCTCTTCGTCGTGGCGTCAGAAACGAAAGGACGGCAACGGGTCGGAGAGCGCGTTGGGTTTGCTTTGCTCTCTGACTTTACATTCCTTCGACCGTCGATTCGTGTTTCGGATCATTTTCTTGCTCCGTGACCAAACTGTGATTCAGCTTCATCTCACAGGACGGATGGCCTGACAACAACCGGTTCCTTCAATGACAGCAGACAGGAACCACGAGGCTCCCACCACTAGTGTTGACCTTTGGTATGGGAGGGATCTATGTTGAGTGTCCATACAACAAGCCTGAT
Source organism: Hoplostethus atlanticus (assembly GCA_034670405.1). Classification (NCBI taxonomy): domain Eukaryota; kingdom Metazoa; phylum Chordata; class Actinopteri; order Trachichthyiformes; family Trachichthyidae; genus Hoplostethus; species Hoplostethus atlanticus. The sequence continues at coordinate 545,875 of JAXDDX010000225.1, forward strand.
GATCATCCAGGTGCTTTTGGACGTTCATGTCTTTCTTAGTGAGCAGTCCGCTACTCTGCCATGACAACACGACTTGTTGCAGGAAGGTGTGGCCACGTGGCCTCACAGCGCTGCCAGGGTTGGGGGTTCAAATCCCTCTGATGTGAACTTTTGGAGCCTACCATTCAGACGTTTATCAAGCCTGCAAACCTGTAGACTTCCCATAGTTCATAGTATTATATTTTCCATTTTCCAGGTCTTCAGGAAGTTCTTTTAGTCTTGGCAGTGAACCTGCTGACAATCACTCTGATGCTAAGGGTCAAAGTTTGCTCTATGAAGTATCGCAACCCACAAAACTCACTGTGTAACGTGTAAAACTTTAAATCAAACAGAATGTGGGACACTTTCTGATTTCTGTTAATATGTGATTGGGAAAGTGAGACGATGAACACAGAGAGAAGATTAAGTTTGTGATTTCACTGCAGAGTTCAGCAGGAGTTAAGAAGTCAGATATCAGGTAGGAAAACATTCACAAAGCACCTACACACATGCACAGCTAAGTCTGTGTGTGTGTGTGTGTGTGTGTGTGTGTGTGTGTTCTTGTTTTGCTATCCTTGTGAGAGCCAGCTTTCAGAGTGGAACACTGTAGCTGATCCTCACTTCTTCATCTCGGGTTTATGCTTCAGATTAGAAACAGGATGAGGGTCAGGTCAGGGCTTTGGTCCATTTAGGATTAGGATGTTGGCTTGGGCTGAGATTAGTTTAGGTTTTGGTCAAGGTAAGGGTTACGGTTAAGGGTTAGTTCAGGCTTAGGTAATGAATGTGGTCGAGGTCCTCACAGGTGTGGTAAAACACACCTGTGAGTGTGTGTGTGTCAGTGGGAGGGGCCAACCACACCACCTGTAACTCGGCACCAAGCCGTCAACACAGCAGAGCCGACAGGTGAGGCGAGAGGAAGGACAGACAGAAGAGTGAACGGGGAGAGGAAAGGAGGATGAACGGTGACGGTGTTGTGGATTACCGACAGCTGCTTGCCTCGTTTTTAGTCTCCCTCTCTTAGGAGACCTGATTGGCAGCTTCAGGAGCAACACCAGACCAACCTGGTCGTTTCTTTGTCCAGAAAACTGAACTATCGTTATGCTGTCGGAAACAGTTTTCCATTGTGGATCAGTTTCTGGTAACGTGGTGCTCAACCTGATGCTCACCTCACAGCCCTCTGGAAGTGACGGACGTGACTTCAGTTCTGATTTCAGCCGAGTTGTTGATGAGAAGAATATCTGGTGAACCTATTTCAACGCCCTGACTCAACACTCAACACGCCGCTAACCTGTTTCACCACTGGCCTCATATGGCCTTTGTGCTTCATGCAACTTTAATATATGAACTGTTTTCCTCACGCAAACGGAGGCCTACCGCGGAGGTTTAATATCATTGTATGCGGTATTTTCCGGACTGGAGGGTTGAAGTTGTTGAGTGTTGAGTGAACTGGCTGGACAGCTGGAGGAAGACCGCAGCCCTTTGACCTAGGTGAGACACACATGAACACACTGGTTGTACAAGCTAGCTAGCAGCTAGCAACACACACATATTTAGCAATCCATATTTAGCAATCCATATTTAAGTAAGAATAGGGAGAAAAGCTGCTTTTTATGTGACTTTTAGGGGAACTTTTTTCTTTTTGGATGCAATTTTATTGAACTATGAAATAAGTTGCATTGCATGTTAGCCGTTAAAAACGTGTTTTAACTTTTTTTCCTACGGCTGGAAATTAGCGGTAAACTTTAAAGAAGAAGTGACGTGGCAAAAAAAATCCAAAGTTTCTCGTGCGCACCATTTCTATAGTTTTCCAAATGGCCGATGACTTTCTGTCTCTACTTTCTCGTTCTGCGTAGAGATGAGTTGGTTGCACCGGTACGTTTTCTCTGAACGGCATCTGAAGCGGATTTATCGCCTGATCGGGATCCGGTTAGAACGGATCACAGTTCCGTTTCTTGTGCACACAAAAAAACTGTCTCGTGCTCATGAGAAACTTTCTAGAAACTTTGGATTTTTAAGAATGTTTTTGCCACATGTCGCCTCAGGGGCCCCGTGGGGTCCCGTCCCAACCAGTCCATCTTCCACCCTAAACCGCTGATTTTTTTTTTATCATGCAGGTTGTTTTAGTTTTTGTTATTTCAGTGGTTTGTGTCAGTATTTCTCCACCTGCTGGCTGCGTGGTGCCAACCTGCGTACTCGCTTGTTTTATGATCATGAAGCGCTCCATTTTGCTCACCCAGAATGCACTGGGAAGAATCTGTTCCCACTAATCACAGTAGTCGCATTCACACATGAATCAGAGGCATTTTCCCCCCTCATTTTTAACCGATTTTTAGCCCCGAGGCCCCGTTACATCCCGACCCTGCTTTTATAACCCCGCAATTATTTACATTATATTTCTTTCCTATTTCTTACGCTTTTTATTGTTCTTATTTCTTTATATTCTATTTGTCTACAATCAATCGATCCAATCCAATTTCCCCACAGGGATCAATAAAGTTTCATCTTATCTTATAAATGGATGGGGCAGCAGAGGGTCCCAGGTCAGATCCCCATGACCCCAAGTGACCCCATCCTGCCGAAGTGTCCTTGAGCAAGCCACTGAATCCCTACAAGCTCCATTGCTGGCTAACCCTGACCTTTGACCTTCGGTTAAAAGTAAATAAATGAATTTGGTGTTTTTAACTTTAATCCACCGGGTGCACCAAACAAACGGATACTGTGGAGAACATTCCTTTTCCATCATTTGTCAGTGACTTGAACATGAATAGATGTTTTTTTAATTTAAGTTGAAATTGTTTGAAGGTCACGATGTCTGAAGTTTGTAATTTCAGCTACAGCGAGGCAGTTTGGTCCGACGCCCTCGTGTTCAAAGGCATACGAACCTTTGAACACTCCTCTGTTTGATCTCTCTCTCTCTCTCTCTCTCACACACACACACACACACACACACACACACACACACACACACACACACAGTAAACAGTGTGGTTGTTAACACACTCCGACTGCACCCAGGCGATTGTATCTGCGGTGAGGTCTCCATTTCCCCCCAAACCACGGACCTTTTTCCTCATTCGACTTTTTACATTTCAGTCATTCAGCTCACAAGCCCGTCGACTGGGCAGCTTGGGGTTCGATGTCTTGCTCAAGGACATGTTGGCCGCTGTGGGGATCAAACCGGTGAGCTTTCTGTGACGGGACGGTCACTCCAGAAGTCCCTGGGCCACATTACTGTTTTAAAACAATCTGACAATGGTCAATCTGACAATGAAGCTGTTCTTGCCGAAGAGTTTTTTGTTGTGCTGTACCAGTACTGACTGAGTGATAAAGACAGTCCAATAAATCACAGTCATAAGTGGAAGGAAGGTGTTTCAACAGGGGGCGCCATACAGAAGCTATGGTGAGGGCCTTTAAACTATTGACTCGTCCTTAAACTACAGTCAAAGGAAGTCAAACACAGAGTCGCTAGCAAGCCGATACTCCCCGTCGCTTTGAACTTGTATAGAATCGACATCCAAGGGGACAAAGGCAGACAAACAAGGTTCTGTTAGCTGAACATATCGGCTCCACGTGAAAGAGAGAGAGAGAAGAAAAGAAACCAGAAAAAAAACAAAAAAACAACAATCTGGTTTAGTTTCTGTTTGCTCAGCTGCTGTAAAAACCCTGGGCTAGTACGCTATGAGGACCTGGTCCAGCCAGTACAACCAATAGTGAGACAGCTAGCTAAGTCGTGCAGGTCTTGCAGGTGGGTCTCTTCCAGAAGCTTCATCCTCACCTCACTCCTCCTCACAGAATCAGATCTCCTCTCTCATATATTATTTTGAAATGTATTTCTCTAGCTCCTCTTATAGTTTCATTTTAGGCTCACGGGGATATTTGCTCCATCTTTTGCGTGACCTCTGACCCTTGACCTTATGACCGTTGGCTACTTATAGTGTTGCTGATCCTGGAGCTGCCGTTCCTCTCGTTGTAAGCTGCTCTGGGTAAATAACTCAAACGTAAAAGGCCTTTATTTTTTGGCTCATCGTGTCTCAGAGGGACTCGCTTTGCCAAACTAGAAACTCGAGAGGATGAATTAGCGGCCAGGAACATTTAGCTGCTAACCAGTTCTGTGGAAACGTGATCTCACACACACACACACACACACACACACACACACACACAGTAACCTGAGGCTCTGTGCATCCTAACAGCACAGCATATGGACACTATTGTATTACCCTGAAATATTAACAAGGACATGGATGGATAGATAGGTGGCCAGATACACACACACACACACACACACACACACACACACACTTAGTGTGTGTTTTTTTGTGGATTATTGGATTCTTGTTGCACCAGAAATTCATCAGTTCTCTATATTTCTGTCTCCAGGATTCTTCTTCTTCTTTTCTTTTTTTCCACGCCACCTCCATCACCTATCCCTCCATCCTTTCCTCCATCCCTCCCTCCCTCATCCCTCCTTCCACCATGGCAGAACCGTCTCCAGGCTGGTGGAAGCTGACTTTCCTGCGGAGGAAAAAATCCCAGCCCAAGGTTCTGTATGAAATCCCTGCGGAGTTCGTCTCCAACGCCTCCGCTGGCCAGAACGGCGCTCCATCCGCCGCCGCCGCCGCCGCCGCAGCAGCCCCGCCGGAGGACGCCGTCCGCGACTCGCAGCTGGACGCCCGGCTGGAGAGGATTGTGGATAAAACGACGGCCACCAGGGGGCGCCACGTCAACGTGTCTCACTCCGGGAGGTTTAAGGAGAAGAAGAGAGTGAGATCCACGCTGGCGGAGAACCCGGAGATGTTTCATGGAGGCGACGCCAAGAGAGACGAGAACCAGAGAGCTGGGAAGTGACGCACACATCAACACACACACAGACACACACACACCTCATTTCCTGTGTGCTGAGAAGATTTCCCACCCGTGACCATACCCAATTTGGGTGAACAGAGAAAATCCTCAGTTTTAGTGGATGGAATTCTCCCATGAGTTGTGGTGGAGGCTGATAGGGACACACAGACAGGTGTGTTTTTATGAAAGTATATTCATTTCCACACATTCACTGGATCAGCTGGTAGTGAGCTGCCTTGCTCCAGGGCTGAGGCAGGGCAGTGCATTGCTCATCGACTTTCCCAACCGAGATGTTCAAACCTGCTTCTCTCACCGTTGCACCCAAAACACTAGTTGTCCCAGAAGGGTGCACACAGTCTTGCTGAAGTGATATTTTATATCTTCATTGTTTAAACTTTTAAAAACGCTCTCTGCTATGACTTTGTGGGCGGTGAACCTCTGGCATTTGTTGCCACTGAAGAGTGGATTCACTTTTTTCTGAGTCTGTTTGATTTTTTGTGATTCTTAATCCATAATTGAAAACAGGATGGTTTATTTTTTAACAAAAAAAGTATTGAACATTAATATTCCACTATTTCTGACAATAAAGAGGATTCAGTTTAAGAGCTTGTAAAATAACCATGATAAACACATTTCCTGATTGTTAGAAAGCCTAATACTCTAGCTGGAATATGAGCTGCTTCACTATTAACTGTTGATTTTTTATTGTGTAATATTGTGTTAGAATGTTCAGAATATTTATATAGGCTGTTATAGGGCTATGAAGATCCATATGAACAGATCATCATTAACTTAATTTTAACAGGGAAAAAGAGTTGATAATAAATCTGTGTGAAATTACGAGTTTGATAGCGGTGCTTTCCTGACCAGTCCAGAAGGGGGAGCTACTAACCTGCTTTGACTGCAAAGACGCACTGCAGCATACCAGCATACGTCAAAGCAGCCAACCTGCATCATGCTGTAGCCAGTATGATCCACTAGAGGGCGACCTCACTCCACTAGAAACTCATCCTGACCAGCTGCATTACCTCCATTTGATGTGAACACAGTAGCTGCTGTCCAGAAAACTCGTGTTGTACTGAAGACATTTAAAAAGCAATCTGGTATTTTATGTCTGAGCTTTTGATCCAAGGACTGACAACAACTAGAAGCTGAAGTTTACATGTATTTTGATTCTTGGAGTATTTGGAGTAAATCCAACCTGTATTTTGAATAGAATAGGTTTGGAAACTTCCATAATTTTATTTTCCAGCTAAATTAATTTCCATTAGAACTCCTGCAAATATTCCCAACACTAAATGGTTAAATAAACCCCAACCTGTATCTTTAATTTGTAGTCCTATATGTCCAGTTTATAGTCTGTTGGTGGGGAAATTGAAGCATGACTTGACATGTGTAATAGAAGTCCATCAATATTAGACCAAAGTGAATCACTTTAACTGTTAGATTCTGGCTGGGATGGATGTAATATTATCAAACAGCTACCACTGTTATATACTGCCATCATTTCATCTTGGTATGTTTGGTATTGAAAACATTGGGATGTATATTGTAAATATGTTTTGTAAAATACTGACTGAATTGATTATTTTATAAATAAAATATATTTGATTTTACAAAAAAATATTTGTTTTTCTCTGGTATTAATTTGACTGAATTCTTGACACCAGGGGTCCATCTTCCTTTCAAATGAACCAGTGGAAGTGATTGTTTTTAATCAAGATATTGAAAAATCAGTGGCATGAGAAGGTTGTCCTATCCAACCTAGTAAGGAATAACTGAAATTAAATGCTGAATCATCTGCAAAGAAACTGCAGCTACATCTTTAACTCCAATCTCCAGTTTGTCCTACATGGACAAAAATGTTAGGACAGTTGTGTTTTCTACAGTTAAGGAAGGTTCAAAAAGTTCACATATGATCAGATTACAGTTAGACCAGCATGCTGCAACGGGAACCCTGGCAGCATAAAACATCTCATTGTACAGTAAACACAATTTAGTTTTTTTTAATTTTAATTTTTTAAGGCACATGTTGGACAAGCATCGGTCTCTATCTCACAGCTTTAAATGGATACCATTCAAAGTTGGAATGTTTTGCCGCCCGAGTTTCTGAGTTATGACACAATGATAACCTTTAATCATCTCAACATGGCATAAAATGAGTTTTTATGCCAGTTAATGGTAATAAAGCCTCCAGGTTTGTTTACTAGTTGTTTGATTTTCCGACAACATAGCACCTGAATGCAACACTGTTTAGAAGCCAACTTCCCACCAGGGGCCTGTTCCAAGAAGCGGGTTTAGTGAAAACTCTGAGTTTGTTAACCCTGAGATGAGGGAAACTCTGGGTTTTCCATTCCAGAAAGAGAGGTAACTCAAACTCTGATTCAGTTACCATGGTAACTGACTCTGTGACCTAACCTGCTCGCTGGCAGGTTTTCTTGAACAAACCCTGACTTTCTCCCTGTCTCCTCCCTCTGCTGAACCTGAAGCAGCTGTTGGACATGGCGTGTCCTTTCCTTGGTAACCCAATCGATATTCAAGCGGAAGTAATTCGCATAGCCTTACGTCGGGAGAGGATTTTGAGACCCCGATTAGATGTTCTATGTCCAGGATGGAAGAGCTGTCCGAGATATAATATGCCGTTTACAGTTCACGGATTCAGCTACCACCACCCCGAGCAGTCAAATAAAGACACATATCATTTGGTCTTCTTTATTTCCTACAAATACAAAAGCAACAGTTACTATTTTTATATTGTTCCAACAACACATTTCACCTGTGACCATGCACCCACCTCTAACTTATGTTTCAGTAATTCAATTTCTAGATCTGCCTTTCTAATTTGTCACCCCAAGTACACCACTTGAAGTATGTCTGGCTCAGACAGCTCAGTTGGTAGAGCATTAGACTCTCAGTCTCAGGGTTGTGGGTTTGATCCCCACATTGTGTTAACTATCACCTTTGTAAGTTGCTTTGGATAAAAGCGTCTGCTAATGACTCTATTGTAATGTTTTTATATTTCATTTTCAGCTGCTGCCAAGTGTGCTTTGCGCCCATGGGATTGCACCTAAATGAAAATATTTTTTTTCCAATACTATTCCACCACTTTCTCACATGTAGGTAATATTATAAGAAAGTGTGGTTAAATGTTAAATGAATACACTGCTGCATTCAAACGTACGCATTGACTCGGGCAGCGATTCTCTCCCACGCCAATTCCCTCTCCTTTACGACCTTTCTGCTTGCTGGTTGCCATGGTGAATCGTAGTATCGGGCCTCCATTGATGATGGCTTTTTATTGTCGTCGCGCACGCGCTTAACTCAAGGTGAACATACTCAAAGTTGATTGAACTAACTCAAATCAGCCGTTCTGGAACCGAAAACTCAGACTTGGCCATCTCGGAATTAATCAACTCAGAGTGCAGGGTTAGACTCAGAGTTTGCTGAACCTGCTTCTTGGAACAGGCCCCAGTACTGAACGCAGCTATGATCACATGAATGTTTTGTGAGTGCTGTGACCTCTGATCCTTGCTGGAAATCTAGGAACTAAAGCTTATTCCACTCTTTAGCTCCCATAATCTGACAGTGCAGATTTGTCCACAATCCGGTGACATGAATGTAAACCTCTCTGTCGTTTTCAGGCAGGTGGTGTGTTCACAGATTAAATCAAACCAAATGTAATGTAACTAACTCTGAATGGGGTGGGACTTTTTTGTACATTCTGTTTCTTGTTGATAATGTTATGCTGCTGCAACCCCAGAATCCCCCCCCGGGATCAATAAAGTATCTATAAGTGGAATTAAAGATGATCAGATAATCCCATAAAACAATTTGGATACATAGAGGTCTTGACCTAATTGAACACAAATAAACAGACTATATAAAGTAACTTCAGTGTCAAAGTCCAAACCAATATCCACTATCAGATATCAAACCGATATCCACTATCAGATATCAAACCGATATCCAGTATAAGACATCAAACCGATATTCAGTATCAGATATCAAACCGATATTCAGTATCAGATATCAAACAGATATCCAGTATCAGATATCAAACAGATATCCAGTATCAGATATCAAACACATATCCAGTATCAGAGGCCAATCCAAAGTCTGTGGCAGATAGATCACATGTAGTTTTATGATGCGTCTATCAAACAGTGTAATTGAACCAAATCATCTACAGAACTAAAGAGCAGCCTTCCTGTCCGGATTAAAACATGTTTAAAGACACTGGTTGAGAAGTTTAGCAATTAAGTTCATTGTCAGTATCAAAAGTCAAAGTACACGTTCAGAGTCCTGTCTTTGTGATCCACAGCCAGGAGGTTTTCCATCTTCTGACTGGAGTAGTAAGGAGTAAACAGACCTTCATTTTGTGAGAGGATAGGTGTAGAAAGACTATAATAGTTTCCAATAAAACGCATGTAAACCCAACAAATCAATAAGAAAAATACAGTTTTAGTTATGACCATGAGTGACTGTCCTGGTACATTAGTCATCTTTCTCTTGGCAGTCAGCAGCTGTTGAATGAGGATTTTCAGTAAAATACTACCTAAAGCCCTCCCTGTTAACACAGTAATTGAATACATTGGAAAATGAATGAAAGCAGTTTGTCAGTCATGTTTTTTCGACAGAGAACTAAAACACCAGATGCTTCCTCCGTAGGGACACAGATCTCTCCCACTGAGTGCATTGATTAGACAGACTCTCAAAACACGGAAACACAATGTTAGTTTGGGCTAAATGTTTTAACGACTAAAAAACAGTTTCTTGTTTTATTAATCATAAATTAAGTCCTTAACAGAATAAAATCAATGGTAATCGCCCCTAGCTCCATCTCTCATATGAAGTCTATGTAACCCACGCCACCGGCCACCGCCAACACGAGTGTGTTTGCTGATACCAAAGTTTCTTCTGTTTAATAGGAAACGCTTTGCAACAGATACCTGTTTTTACTTTTAGTCCCTCTATAAATACCTCGGCTCACCGGACAACCGGTTTTGGAGGCTTTCTAAAGCACTTTAAAGCATTTTAGGAGAGAAATCACGGTGAAATGTCGCTAAGCATCGCTTCCCACGGCGGTGTCCTGGTGAGGTTTGGAGGCTCTCCAAACAAAAAGCAGAAACCCTCAGCGCTCTACATGACTGAAACATGAAGAGACACGAGTCTGCTACCGGGTCCATTCGCTGGTACACTTCAGTAACTCTCACAGACGAGTATTTTAGACATTTATCGGTGAGGAGAAAACACAAGTGGCACGGCATTCGGGCAGCACATGAGGAAGGCGGGCTGAGTTGAGTCTACACGGTTCTCATGGTGTGTTTAAGTACCGCCCCTGCTCCAGCTTCACTACCAGTCTAGTCAGACTTTCAGCTTCGTGTCCCGGAATAAACGACAGAGAAGAGAATGGCAGAAGTCGCCCCAGCTGCAGCAGCCCCCGCCGCCCCGGCCAAACCAGCCAAGCCAGCCAAGAAGAAGGTCTCCAAAACTACCAAGTCTGGCCTCAGCGTCGGCGAGCTCATAGTTAAAGCGGTGTCCGCCTCCAAGGAGAGGAACGGCATGTCGCTGGCCGCCATCAAGAAGAGCCTGTTAGCCGGCGGATACGATTTGGATAAGAACAAGTCCCGCATCAAGATAGCCGTCAGGAACCTGGTGACTAAGGAGGTCCTGGTCCAGACCAAGGGTACCGGAGCCTCTGGCTCGTTCAAGCTCAACAAGGAAGCCGAAGCAGTCAAGAAGCCCGCCAAGAAAGCTGCAACACCCAAGAAACCTGCTGCGAAGAAACCTGCTGCCAAGAAGCCTGCTGCGGCTAAAAAGCCCAAGACAGCGACCAAGAAACCGGTAGCCGGTAAGAAGTCCCCCAAGAAGGCGGCGAAACCCACAGCAGCCAAGAAACCAGCGGCCAAGAAGGTAAAGAGCCCAAAGAAGGCGACCAAGAAGGCTGCTACGCCCAAGAAAGTCGCGACTAAGAAGGTGGCTAAACCCAAGACTGTCAAGAAGACAGCCCCCAAGAAGAAGGCAGCTCCCAAGAAGAAGTAAACCTCCAAGAATCACTTCACCACAAAAGGCTCTTTTAAGAGCCACCCACACATTTCAATGAAAGAGCACCTGACTGATTAATAGCACAACAGTCACAACAACAGAATGGCGCTGATCCAAAAATGTTTATGTTTATAGAAATAAAAGACTATGAAATAGTGGACATATATATTATATACAAGAATGGAATGGGCCAAGAATATATACATGATGGGTTTGTGCTGTACAGTTAGTTAAATAGAACAAACAAATATATATAGTTACATACAATTACAAAATTACAAACAAATAACGTTATTTGTTTGTTCTATGTAATTGTAACTATGTAATTGTATGTAACTATGTATTTGTAATTTTTTCATATGTATATATAAATGCATAATGCAAAATGCAATGTAAGGTGCTACAGAGAATAAGTCCAAAGTGAAAAGTGTTTTTGTGTCAGAGTGACTAGTGCATCCTGTTGAGAGTGGCAGGATGGCCTTGAGTTGACCTTGTGGATATGGAACCTCCTCCCCGACCGCACCAGAGAGAAGAGTCCGCTATCCGGGCGGCTGGCACCCTTAATGATTGTCCTTGCCTTTCTCCTGCACTGCCTGGTGAAAATGTCTTGGAGGGCCTTTCGGTCCTGCATGGTACTGCTCCAATACCAAGCGCCCCGTCAGGATGCTCTCATGGTGCATGAGTAGAAAGTAGTATCTGTGGAGACACTCTGAATCTCTTCAGACGTTTGAGATGGCACAGCCTTTGTCGTGCCTGCTTCCTCCCATAGTCCACTAGCATCTCCACTAGCATATCCTTTGTCTTGCTGACATTCAGGAGGTGGTTGTTGTCCTGGCACCAGCGAGACAGGCTCTCCACCTCCTCCAGGTAGGCCTTCTCGTGGTTGTTGGTGATCAGTGGCCCATTCCAAGAAGCAGGTTCAGCAAACTCTGAGTCTAACCCTGCACTCTGAGTTGATTAATTCCGAGATGGCCAAGTCTGAGTTTTCGGTTCCAGAACGGCTGATTTGAGTTAGTTCAATCAACTTTGAGTATGTTCACCTTGAGTTAAGCGCGTGCGCGACGACAATAAAAAGCCATCATCAATGGAGGCCCGATACTACGATTCACCATGGCAACCAGCAAGCAGAAGGGTCGTAAAGGAGAGGGAATTGGCGTGGGAGAGAATCGCTGCCCGAGTCAATGCGTACGTTTGAATGCAGTAGTGTATTCATTTAACATTTAACCACACTTTCTTATAATATTACCTACATGTGAGAAAGTGGTGGAATGGTATTGGAAAAAAATATTTTCATTTAGGTGCAATCCCACGGGCGCAAAGCGCACTTGGCAGCAGCTGAAAATGAAATATAAAAACATTACAATAGAGTCATTTAGCCAACGCTTTTATCCAAAGGTGATAGTTAACACTATGTGGGGATCGAACCCACAACCCTGAGACTGAGAGTCTAATGCTTTACCAACAGAGCTGTCTGGGCCAGACATACTTCAAATGGTGTACTTGGGGCAGCAAATTAGAAAGGCAGATCTAGAAATGTAATTACTGGAACATAAGTTAGAGGTGGGTGCATGGTCACAGGTGAAGTGTGTTGTTGGAACAATATAAAAATACTAACTGTTGCTTTTGTATTTGTAGGAAATAAAGAAGACCAAATGAAAGGTGTCTTTATTTGACTGCTCAGGGGTGGTGGTAGCTTAATCCGTGAACTGTAAACGGCATATTATATCTCGGACAGCTCTTCCATCCTGGACATAGAACATCTAATCGGGGTCTCAAAATCCTCTCCCGACGTAAGGCTATGCGAATTACTTCCGCTTGAATATCGATCGGGTTACCGAGGAAAGGACACGCCATGTCCGACAGCTGCTTCAGGTTCAGCAGAGGGAGGAGACAGGGAGAAAGTCAGGGTTTGTTCAAGAAAACCTGCCAGCGAGCAGGTTAGGTTCACAGAGTCAGTTACCATGGTAACTGAATCAGAGTTTGAGTTACCTCTCTTTCTGGAACGGAAAACCCAGAGTTTCCCTCATCTCAGGGTTACCAAACTCAGAGTTTTCGCTAAACCCGCTTCTTGGAACAGGCCCCAGGGCTACCACAGCAGTGTCGTCAGCAAACTGGCAAAAATGGTGTTGGGGTCGAGTGTGGCAATGCTGTCGTGCGTGTAGAGGGAGTAGCAGGGGCCTCAAAACACTTCCCTGTAGAAGATTGTAAACATCAGGCATACAGGTATACACACTTGTATACACAAAATATTAGTTTGAATGGATCAGTGTTTATTATCAATCTTTGTGGTCAACACACCTTTTTTAAGCACAATGGTTTCAAGAGTCTTTCAAATACGCCAAAATTATTAAGTACATAGTGAGAGAGACAGGGTGATCGTTCACTAGACATTTCTTGACGTTGTCATTTCAAAATGGAGTTTGTGTTTAGTTTCATGCGTTTTGGAGAATGTGATAAAATAGTAAATGTTTCATTGTCAAACGAGAGTTGGACATGGGAGAGTGGCAAGGCGTGAGAGAAGAAAAGAGACAACAATGAATCAATCAAAACTATGTCAATTGTAGGAAACATTCAATTCAGATATAATATCTGATCAACTTCGTCAGTTCTTAAAGAGAAACAGGGCTGCACGGTAGGATGTGGTCTTTTCTTGTCTGCGGCCCACACTCCCGTCCAGCAGGTGGCGGTAATACGCGTTAACGTTGGTTACTAACCACCCGAAATAAACAAGGATGAAGAAAAAGAACGCCCACCGTTGCGCGCCAGCTGTCTTCTACTACGTCCTCAGAGACGCCATAAGTATACTGGACTGGCTACACTGAAAGAGTTCACGTGAAGATTATCAATCAGTGAAAATGAGTGGAAGAGGCAAAGGAGGAAAGGGACTCGGTAAAGGAGGCGCCAAGCGTCACCGTAAAGTTCTCCGTGACAACATCCAGGGAATCACCAAGCCCGCTATCCGCCGTCTGGCTCGCCGTGGTGGGGTGAAGCGTATTTCCGGTCTCATCTACGAGGAGACCCGTGGTGTGCTGAAGGTCTTCCTGGAGAACGTGATTCGTGATGCCGTCACCTACACCGAGCACGCCAAGAGGAAGACCGTGACCGCCATGGATGTGGTCTATGCTCTGAAGCGGCAGGGACGCACCCTGTACGGCTTCGGCGGTTAACTTGTTGGACACCTGACCATAAAAACCAAAGGCTCTTTTAAGAGCCGCCCATGTCTTCAATTGAATCAGTTGATTCCTTTGTTCCCGTACATTAGTCAAACGTTCACTCTCAATTTGTAGTTACACTCTTACAACAGTATTACTGCAATTCCGGGTTACTAATGGAGACCGAATTGTCTTCTGCCTACATGACTATCAGGCATTACTGTCTTATGATACATGAAATCATTTTAGACGTGTTTCTGTACATTTCACGTCATCTTTAACAGTGACTTTCTTGCAATTACTATCTACAAAAAATGCACGCTGCCCCCTTCCCACAGTAAATTTCAAATTTGCCGATCAATTCGGCACCCCCCACATGTACAACATTTAAAAGGAAGGTATCTATAGCCACATATTGTCTTTATTGCCCGTTTTCAGTTGATATGACATTTCGATATCTATTTTTAACACTGCGAGACTGAGGAATGAATCAGCCAAAATGTGATTGCTGTGCCTGTTTTTTAATTCACCAACATCACCGAGTCAAATTCCTTGTATGTGCGAATGTACTTGGCTAATAAATTGATTCTGAAATATACAAATAAACACATATATAAATGTGGGTAAACATAATGTGGCGGAATGTAGTGATGGCGAGGTTTTTATTCCTATTCTACATGTTAATATAATTTAGTTTCTGAAGATTAAAGAATTGTTAATAAAGGAGGGGGGGCAAAAGACTTGAGTCCGAGCAGGGGAAAAACATCTTTATGTAACATTCACGCAACTGCATCTCAACTAATCATATAGGTTGACCTGCTCAGTAAAGAGGCCATCAACTTCCTATATAAGAGGCAGCAACTCGGCACCGAACTTATTCGTTACCAAACAAAGAACATGCCTGAACCCGCCAAGTCAGCGCCCAAAAAGGGCTCCAAGAAAGCCGTGACCAAGACCACCGCAAAAGGCGGCAAGAAGCGCAGAAAGACCAGGAAGGAGAGCTACGCCATCTACGTGTACAAGGTCCTGAAGCAGGTCCACCCCGACACTGGGATCTCCTCCAAGGCCATGGGCATTATGAACTCCTTCGTCAACGACATCTTCGAGCGCATCGCCGGTGAGTCGTCTCGTCTGGCTCACTACAACAAGCGGTCCACCATCACCTCCAGGGAGATCCAGACCGCCGTCCGCCTGCTGCTCCCCGGTGAGCTGGCCAAGCACGCCGTGTCCGAGGGCACCAAGGCCGTGACCAAGTACACCAGCTCCAAGTAGTCAGCCCTGCCTGCCTTCAATATCAACCCAACGGCTCTTTTAAGAGCCACCCACTTAATCTTAAAGGCAAATTTCTCGTCTTTCCTGATGTGCCCGGTCAAATATGACCAGTTATACAACTGTAACTCCACCATCCATATCTGGGAAGAATGTGACTCCTCAATACTAAATTTGGTTTCAAGAGGAATAATATGGGCTGAAGGAATCCATAGTAATGATCTCCCACACACACTCAAGGCAACACCCAATTTATCTTGAGATGCAGGCACAATTAATAAATGTATAGATGAAAAAAACAATCTGGGTGATATGTGTGTTTTTGGATTACTACAGTTGGACACCAAATAAATCAATAAAAAAAACAAATGAATCATGGAACAAAAGCAAATTAATTCTTGTGAATACTTTTGTTTCCTCTTCTTACCATCACATTACTGTAAGTGACTGGCTCTTTGCAATCATTCTATGTGATTAAATTAATTTCAGAACTATAATTGTATAGCTAAAACTAATCATGATGGATCATTGATAGGTGGATTTATAGACTGAGACATGATAATCACATATATTAGTATGCTGTCTCTGATTGTATCATGGTAGATTAACTCATTCATATCAACTTTGTATCATTTATACCCATTATATATCTTTTGAGCATTTATAAATGGTTTAACTATGTACACTGTCTGTAGGTTAACTCTTATAGAGGACTCTCAGGGTCCACAGGGTCTAGGGCAGTGGTCCTCAAATCCGGGCCTCAGGGTCCAGAGTACGGCTGGTTTTCTATTCTGCCAGGTAGTTTCCATTCTAGCTGTCTAATCAGGGCTTGATTAAGACCTGGGATGTCAGCTGAATGCAAAATCAGGGCTTGATTAAGACCTGGGATGTCAGCTGAATGCAATTAACTTCCTGGTAGGAGAGAAAACCAGCAGCACTCTGGACCCCGAGGCCTGGATTTGAGGAACTCTGGTCTAGGGGATACTGGAGGAAGAAACAGCTGGTATTAGGACTGGAATAGCCAGCAGGGCTGTGTGGAGAAATCCAGATAGACCCTATATAAGATCCTACTGTTTCCTTGTTAAACAGACTCATGCTTTGTCTTGTTGGTGATGTTCATCTCTGTCCACACGTGTTTTAAACTGCTTGAACTAAAATCAACTTGGGCCGACTTTCATTTCACCTAGTTTGACAACAGAAAATCCCAATTTTGACACAATGCAAAATCACTGCATTTGAAAATCTGTTTGCCTGTTTAGTAAATTATGTTTACTTGTTTTCCATTATCAATACTGAGAGCTGCATCAGTCTGCTGTCCAACAGTTATGGAGGTGCGTTTGCCTAACAGTGAAGCATCATATTAAAGACACTGGTTGGAAGTACACAAATCCTCTACTTTAACTAAAAGCTGAACTGCCCTGATACAATAGTAGTCAGAAAAGTTATAAATTGTGAAAGTTTACATTATAGTCACTGAAACTATCAAAAGTACATGTTAAGTATCCTACACATGGTGGAGTGGAGTATGACATTTTAAAAAAAAATTACATGTTTTATTTGAAATACATGGTGTTTGAAACTTGGCCTAAAGCAGCTGTAAACCCAGCTGACCACTAGGGGAGCACTAAAAATTGTCTGGGGAGCATATGCAGTACTCGCTCTGCTGCCGTCATCAGATTAACTGAACAGGCAGAAACACTGAAATTCGGTCTATGGCTGAGCCAACAGGATACACTAAAACCGTTCACTTTGGACTTATTCTGTGTAGCACAGCAGCAATTTATCACACAGGTTTTATATGTTAGTTTATGTTCTTCTCCCTCCCCTCCCCCATTTAACTCTACTAAATTGTATATTATAATGGCTGAACTACAAATGGACCACATCGTAATATCTATACATTGTTTAACTGTAAAACATTAAGGAGTAGCTCTTGTATGAAAAGTTGTGTGGCTCTTAAAAGAGCCGTTTTGGGGTTGTGTCAACAGGCGATGGTTTAAGCTCGCTCTCCACGGATGCGACGGGCCAGCTGGATGTCCTTGGGCATGATGGTGACCCTCTTGGCGTGGATGGCGCACAGGTTGGTGTCCTCGAACAGGCCGACCAGGTAAGCCTCGCTAGCCTCCTGGAGAGCCATGACAGCGGAGCTCTGGAAGCGCAGGTCGGTCTTGAAGTCCTGGGCGATTTCTCTAACCAGGCGCTGGAAGGGCAGCTTGCGGATCAGCAGCTCGGTGGACTTCTGGTAGCGACGGATCTCTCTCAGAGCCACGGTACCGGGCCTGTAACGGTGAGGCTTCTTCACGCCGCCAGTAGCCGGGGCGCTCTTACGGGCAGCTTTGGTGGCCAGCTGCTTTCTGGGGGCTTTGCCACCGGTAGATTTGCGAGCGGTCTGCTTGGTTCTTGCCATTGTTTCTTCTTCTTTGTCAAAAGAGAAAAGTGAAGTTGGTTGAAGCGAGACGCTGCTCTTAAAGTGCCGGGCTGTGACGGTGACGATGACGCTAGCTGCACGCCACTGGTTTCTGATTGGTCTGCACCCAAGGCGCACGCCCTGAAGTGTAACTCCGCTTAAATCTCCGACGACTATTGGAGAGAAGTCCCTTCGAAATGACCGCCAAAAATACAAATTCAAGCGCGCCCCGCGCCTCCGCTCGCAGCCTCTTTTCTGATTGGACGCCCATAGCCCGTCCCCCCAGTGCTCCGCGGACATATAACCTCGGGTTTCCCGGTTCCATTGTACATTATTTTCGTCTCGACAGAAAATACAACACGTAACCATGAGTGGAAGAGGCAAAACCGGTGGCAAAGCTCGGGCTAAGGCCAAGACCCGTTCCTCCCGTGCCGGGCTCCAGTTCCCCGTTGGTCGTGTCCACAGGCTTCTGAGGAAGGGCAACTATGCCGTACGTGTCGGTGCCGGCGCCCCCGTCTATCTGGCGGCTGTGCTCGAGTACCTGACCGCTGAGATCCTGGAGCTGGCTGGGAACGCTGCTCGCGACAACAAGAAGAGTCGTATCATCCCCCGTCATCTGCAGCTGGCCGTCCGCAACGACGAAGAGCTCAACAAGCTGCTGGGCGGAGTGACCATCGCTCAGGGCGGAGTGCTGCCCAACATCCAGGCGGTTCTGCTGCCCAAGAAGACCGAGAAGCCCGGCAAGGCCAAGTAGACCTGCAGACACCGTGATCCGGTTAAACCGACCCCCAAAAAGGCTCTTTTCAGAGCCACACACTGATCTCATCAAAAGTGCAACGTTTACACATCATGCCTATTGACATTTTCCTGTCTGACTAGTCCAAACAGGGGTATTTGCTAAGAGGCAGTACAGGAAGTCAAAGTGTGGAATGGTTAACAAAATGAGTTCAGGAGATATATATATCTAATCTTGGTTTCAAGACTGGATATAGCCTTTCTTGGGATGGTAGTGTCTACATCAGTGCAAAGGATTTCCCTTTGGATTTTATCCACTTCCCAAATTAAATCCGAGCACAGAAATGTAGCTGTCTAAGGCCAAATATTGCTGACGTGAATTTATCATCACTGGTATTAAGTCAGAGTTGGACTAAGTGCATATCATGGAATAAGAGGGTAGTGTGTGAGCTAAATAATATAATGTAGATGGTTAAAATTATCTTCGAGACACAATTTACACATATATTATACCTTCTTTTTAGTAGCGTCTATTCTTTATGAACACATTCATGACTGATTGACCCTAATCTTGTTTTCAGACAGAAATACATGATTACAGTATGCACTGCAACTAATTTGAAGGGAATTTATTGAACTTTTTTCCACATTATTACAAAAACGTTACTGAGTTGAAAATGCCTCTCTGTAGAAGAGGAATGTATGTACGTTACATTACAGTCATTTAGCAGATGCTTTTGTTCAAAGTGACTTACATCGCCTACATGCTGCATAAGGCGTACTCTCACCTGGAGAGGCCTGGGAGCACCGTGAGAATCATGGTTTTTGACTTCTCCAGTGCATTCAACACCATCCAGCCACTCCTGCTTGCAGAGAAGCTTGCAGCCATGCAGGTAGACTACGCCATGGCACATTGGATCATAGACTACCTCACCAGCAGGCCACAGTTTGTTCGTCTACAGGGCAGCATGTCGGATATGTTGGTGAGCAACATGGGTGTACCCCAGGGAATGGTACTGTCGCCATTCTTGTTCACCCTCTACACCTCAGACTTTTGATTCAACTGTGGGTCTACTCATCTCCAGCTCTCTGATGATTCAGCCATTGTGGGTTGCATCAACAAGGACAATGAGGATGAGTACAGGAGTCTGGTGGAGAGGTTTGTCGGATGGTACGATGCCAACTACCTACAGCTCAATGTCAGCAAGACAAGAGAGCTTGTGGTGGACTTCCAGAACAAGAGGCGGCCACCACCACCTGTCATCCTCCAGGTTAAGGAGGTGGAGATGGTGGAATCTTACAAGTTACTGGCACCTCAACAATAAACTGGACTGGTCAGACAACACTGATGCCCTCAACAGGAAAGGTCAGAGCAGACTGTATGTCCTGAGATCAGATCATTCAATGTGAGCAACAGGCTGCTCCACTGGTTCTACCAGACTCTACCAGTGCTCTCTTCTTTGCTGTGGTATGTTGGGGAGGTGGCATCAAGGAAAAGGATGCCAACAGGATCAACAAACTCGTCAAGAAAACTGGCTCAGTTGTGAGAGAGAGCCTGGACAGTCTGGAGGAGGTGGCTGAGGGGAGGATGAGGTCTAAAATCAGATCCATCTTGGGGAACCCATCCCACCCCCTCTATGATGAACTGTACATTGCACTAAAGCTAATTAGCTTATTTCTGTCACTGATATGCACTAACTGTATATTTTTTGTATATTATTTGTATTCTTTATATAACCTTTATTTTCTGAAATTGTATAATGTATAGTGCTGTGTGCTTCTCTCTTGCTTTGTACACCCTCTGCTGCATAACTGCAATTTCCCCAAACAAGCATTTAAGAGCAGAACAAGGGCTAATGTAAAATTGCAATACATGAATTGTTTACAAATAAAACAATTGTAATTGTAAAGATACTCCTAAACCTTATTGGAGCCACTCAAATGTGACTTTAAGAGCTTTTATTCCATTGTCCTGTTGTTAATTTATTGGTTTTTTTTGCCTTTATCTTTCCCTGGATTTTATACACTGCCCAAGTGAAATCAAACCACACAGTAATGTGCTTCATAAACTGTCCAACTTTAGTTTAGTAGGTCAATGTCTTTCTCAAGTGACAAAAAATAATAACTGAACACTTGTATTTTATGTATTATGTATTTTATGAACTCAGGTCCACATGTGAGCAATTATTTAAGGTATTTTTATTATTTTTTTATTTATATAATTTGAGGATTATCTTGAGTGTGTGAGAATTACTATATTATATATAGTATCCTATATATATATATATTATAAATATAGATATAAAACACACGCACACACACGGAATACAGATTGTTAAAAATATAGGAAATATAGATATTATCTAATGTTGAAAGAAATTATTATTATCATCATAGATCCTATCTATGACATCATCACACATCACATCCTGTCATCAGTAGGATCACTGTTAATGTCATACCTTTGATAATAATATAAACTTTAAGAAACTCAATAGCAGAATAATACTGACAGTCCTCCTTCATAACACTACTAGAAAACATTGAAAATTAATAAAAACAGGTTTCACTCGTGTTTTTCCCCCAGCATGGAACCACAACACCATGCGGCTCCTCCTTAGAGACACACAGCTCTCTCCCACTAACACATCGAATAGATAGTAGAGTCTCCAAAATGTTAATGTGGGCGAAATATATTTAAACGACTAAGAAACCTTTCTTGTTTTATTCATGAACTAAATCCTCAACAGAAGAAAATAAATGTCCACTTCTCATAGGAAGTCTCGGTAAACAACACCATAGGCCACCGCCAACACGAGTGTGTTTGCTGATACCAAAGTTTCTTCTGTTTAATAGGAAACGCTTTGCAACAGATACCTGTTTTTACTTTTAGTCCCTCTATAAACACCTCGGCTCACCGGACAACCGGTTTTGGAGGCTTTCTAAAGCACTTTAAAGCATTTTAGGAGAGAAATCACGGTGAAATGTCGCTAAGCATCGCTTCCCACGGCGGTGTCCTGGTGAGGTTTGGAGGCTCTCCAAACAAAAAGCAGAAACCCTCAGCGCTCTACATGACTGAAACATGAAGAGACACGAGTCTGCTACCGGGTCCATTCGCTGGTACACTTCAGTAACTCTCACAGACGAGTATTTTAGACATTTATCGGTGAGGAGAAAACACAAGTGGCACGGCATTCCGGCAGCACACGAGGAAGGCGGGCTGAGTTGAGTCTACACGGTTCTCATAGTGTGTTTAAGTACCGCCCCTGCTCCAGCTTCACTACCAGTCTAGTCAGACTTTCAGCTTCGTGTGTCCCGGAACAAACGACAGAGAAGAGAATGGCAGAAGTCGCCCCAGCTGCAGCAGCCCCCGCCGCCCCGGCCAAACCAGCCAAACCAGCCAAGAAGAAGGTCTCCAAAACTACCAAGTCTGGCCCCAGCGTCGGCGAGCTAATCGTTAAAGCTGTGTCCGCCTCCAAGGAGAGGAACGGCATATCGCTGGCCGCCATCAAGAAGAGCCTGTCTAACGACGGCTACGATGTGGAGAAGAACAAGTCCCGCATCAAGATCGCCCTCAAGAGCCAGGTGACTAAGGAGGTCCTGGTTCAGACCAAGGGTACCGGAGCCTCTGGCTCGTTCAAGCTCAACAAGAAAGCTGAAGTAGCGAAGAAGCCCGCCAAGGAAGCAGCAACACCCAAAAAACCTGCTGCCAAGAAGCCTGCTGCTAAGAAACCCGCAGCCAAGAAACCTGCCGCTAAGAAGCCTGTTGCGGCCAAGAAGCCAGCGGCCAAGAAATCTACTGCCAGTAAGAAGTCCCCCAAGAAGGCGGCCAAACCAGCGGTCAAGAAGGCAAAGAGCCCAAAGAAGGCGACCAAGACCAAGAAGCCCGTTACGCCCAAAAAAGTCGCCGCAAAGAAGGTCGCCAAACCCAAGACAGTCAGGAAGACAGCCTCCAAGAAGAAGGCAGCTCCCAAGAAGAAGTAAACCTCCAACAATCACTTCACCACAAAAGGCTCTTTTAAGAGCCACCCACACATTTCAATGAAAGAGCACCTGACTGATGAACCTGTGCTGCATACAACAAAACGTATTCAAATACTAGATTAATACCAGTGGTGTTATTCTACTAAACGAATTTGAGAATGTCATTGTTAGTAACAATAAAAATAAACTGCCCAACTGCAATTATTTTAAATATTGCAGTAAATATTGCAGTTGGGCACAGTTTATTTTTATTGTTACTAACAATGAGATTATTGACAATATTATTTTGTTAGGAATTTGCACAGAGAGGAAAAGGTTTATTGCGCGCTAAGATATAGTTGTTTCCATCTTTACCACACATTGTCTTATCACACATTCAACTTTAATAAGTTAAAGGAAATACTGTGATGAAAGTAATGTCTCCCTCCATGCGTTCATTTACAGCACAGACATTGTACTTCAGCTTTTATTCCACTCGTTAGTAACATTTTTGTTTATTGTTGCACTTGTTAAACCGCAAATGTTAAATGTATTTAACACATGGTTAAATTACAGTCCAATCGTTTAATCCGAGTTTTAGTCGTGTGAACGCGTTTATTTTCTCTTCCCATTATCAGGTAACTATAACTAACAGTGTTGAGTTACGTTGTGTAATTGCCCTAGACTGCCATCTTTGCAAACGTATATAAAAAATAGTTATAGTGATGAAAATCAACATTTCTCCCCCACAAGTGACACGATTTATTTCAGTGTTCAGATAGTCTGATGGCCTCAGAAAGAAACAATATGTAGTGATTCACACTTTGAATCCTACTGTAACACTGGACATTGGTTGAAGTTCATAAATTCTCTAATTTAAATAAAATCTTAACAACTCTGATACAATACTACCCAGTAAAATAAAAGTTCTACATTCATCTTGAGTAAAAGTATTAAATTATCATTAAATACACTAGGTAACAAAAGTGAAAGTGCATGCTCAGTGTCCTGTCTTTTCAAATCAATTAATTTTCTATAATCTATATATATAATTATATAATCTATAATCTTTTAATTGTTTTGTGAGTTTTTAGTCATGAGCTCCAGATCAATTAGGATTCCATCCTTTGACATGATTGATCTTGGGGCAGACACAATTAGGATCTGTCTTTGCTTTGTTTAGTCAACATTTAAATTTGTTTGTTGCTCTACTGCCTATAGACCACTGACAGGAAAGTTGACTGCTCTTTGTTTAATGTGTTTTCATTTAGTATAGTGATATTGATAATAAAATACCAAATAAAAACAAAGGTCCAAAGGAAATATGTTATAACCTGTCAATCATCAACAACACACTCTGAGATGACTAGATTAATTCTGGTTAAATATATCATATCTCATATACCTACATATACATCTGACACAGAGACACTGAGGAACCAGACGACCCCAACCCAAACCCAGGGTAGAGTGGTTCAGTGAAGGTGGAGGTGAAGGTGTGGAGGTGGATCAGAGAGTCAGAGGAGACTCTGTAGAAGGACAGAGTGCCAGCAGGCCAGTCCAGATACACTCCAACTCTGTCAGAGGAGGAGGACGATGACGAGGAGGTGGAGGAGATATGTAGAGCTGTTCTTCTGTTATTGTGCCAAGCAGAGTACCCATCATCAGAGCAGTACAAACTCCAGACTTTCCACTCTCTCATTCCACACTCATATTTCCGTCAAGATAAAGATACATATCAAAAACAAAAATACAGTCACAATGGGCCTCATTCACAAAACTGTTCTTAATTTATTCGTAAATTTGTCGTATTTATGTGCGTAAGAAAATACCAACGTGGAATTCATGAAACATGCGGGAAATGAGGTTGAGCTCTACTGTAATGTATTTTTAATAAATAATAAGCCATTCTAAGAGCCTTCCTGCATGTTTCCAAACACACAAACAAATTCCCGCATGTTTCCAAACACATGTAGGTGTTGATCGCAACAACAAACAAATTCAGATACAAACAAAATTATGAATCAGACTATCTTTGTGGGAAACGTTCGTACGAACGCTTTAAGGTCAAATTTTGTGTTTGAGACCAAATCTCTTTTCTTGAAATAAACATATTTTCTATGCCTATATTTGCCATTAGACTAATACTTAATTCAGTGTATTATTATATTCACCAGCATTCAGTCTACTACCTGAGTTAACCTGTAGTTTCTACTAGTTCACAGCTAACAAAAAAACAATAATAATAACAACTGCAAAAATTCCCTTATACATGTCATTTATAGTAAAAAACAAACAAACAAAAAAAACTAAAAGATAACAAAGCATATTGTTATAAATGGTTAGGGCAGTAGAATACATGAGCTTATGGTGCACAAAACCTTTAACTTTTCTAAAATATTCCAAAATGTACATGTCTAACTATATCAATATTATAGTCATTAAACAAACAGTACAAACTTAAGAAAATAGTATCAACTCAAAGCTAAATGTTTTTGGAGCCAAAAATAAAATTCCAAATACATATCCAAATAAATGTACTTATTATTCTTCCAAAATCAATCTCATGGTTATACCAATCGTGCCACAATTAAATAAATAAATGTCTATACAATAAATAATCATAATAAATACAGGAATGTATATAAATGGGTAAATTAATTGTGAAATCACAAGCCACTAGAGCTACAAGCCACTAGAGGGAGACAGAGACTGTCAAATGTGACCTTGGCTGTCTTTCACAATGTCCACAGACCAGAGACTCAGTTTGTGGTTTACAGATGGATGAATAAATAGAAAATACAACTATCACAACTATACTTTTAATACTATGTGCAATAGTATGATTTCTATTACATTTTTCATTTTACATTTTTCAATCCTTCAATTACTACAGCTGTAAATACTACCACAGTTTCTGTTAATACTTCAACTACTTGCTCTCTTGTATTTGCATTAAACCAATTCTCTCCCGCCGCATGAGCTGCAGACAGGGTCAGAGTGGAGAGCCTAAACTTTGACCCCTACTATGGCCCCCACCTTCCTCTCTCTCTCAGGTTGTGGTTCAATCATGAATTAATAGAAAACACAAAGCTGGACATCAAATATGTCTACATTGTAATTTGATGGAGAAAGTTTCCATATAAATTATTTTTGTACCACTGTTTATACTTTTAATACTTTGAATATGTTTAATACTTATATTACACCTTTCAATACCATTACACTACTATAGCTGTAAATGTACTATACTTCTGTGACTTACTCCGGTTATACAGTTTACTATATTCTACCACATTTACTTTCTAATACTTTTACTATGCTGTAATACTTCAACTATTCAAAAAAAAAAACCTTTTCTAGTTATTTATTATTATATCCCTTTTCTTTATTTCACAGATTTCATTTTCCCAAAATAAAATTTAAATGAATGCCCATTTTCTGGTACATGTAGACCCCTAACAAGTGAACTTCATTTCAGTGTTCCCTTTGGTCACAGGGGTTGGTGTTTCTCTAACAGGAGGTACTCTCCCCCTCTATCTGACCCCGAGAAAAGAGGAACCAAACCCTTCCCAAACAAACCAAAACCTAAAAAACCCGGGTAAGTGGTTCGTGAAGGTGGAGGGAAGGTGTGGAGGTGGATCAGGGGTAGAGGAGACTCTGTAGGGGACGAGTGCCAGCGGGCCAGCCCGGGATACATCCAAATTGTGTTGGAGTCAGATGGGGGGGGGATACCAGTCTTTTGCTTGTTATTGTGACGGCAAAAACTAAATCGGGCAGAAACCCACACCGGGAATTTTCTTTCCCCCCAAGCTGCAGTCAACACCCTCTCCTCTCCTACAATTCCCTGTATGCCACTCCATTTTAATCCTTCCTTCCCTCTCCACCTCCCAGAAACAGCGCCCGTCAGACCTTTCTACACAGCCCCTTTTCCCCAGTGTAAATTTCCTGGGTGATCAGGTATGCCCTGCTTTCTTCCCCCCAGTGTCCCCTTCCTTTTGCCCTAAAGGGACAGAGAAAAGTTTTGTGTGCTGTGTTTGGGCCAGGAAGTTCACGGGCATCTGGGGGGACAAAATACGTAGCCTTTTCAATAAATAGACCTTTCAGTAATTATTTGTGATTTTTTTGTAGCTTCACTTTAATGCCTAAAATGATGCAATTATTTTAAAAAAATTTTTTTCATCTTATTCAATAGGATCTGAAAGAAACAGATGTCACATATTGGTGTGTTGATGGGCTTTCCTTCAATAGAAGAATGGTGCTGCTTTGTTTTTGAATAAAACAAAAATTCACACTTTAACTTCCTAAAACCGATTTCAACCAGCGAACTCCCCCAGGGTGGACACTTGGGGGATAACAAATTTTCAGCCACATATCATTCTCTTTTTTTTGGGAAACATGGTCATAAATAACCTTCCCTTGAATGCCCTTCCAAACAACACACAGATTCCCCTTTTAAACACATGACCCAGCTTCACATTTTGATGAAACAGGGCTGCCAACTGCCCCCCTCTAAAGGGAACCATTCCCTCTGCATGTCAACAGCCTCCCCATACCGGGAAAAGTCCCCCTCCCCAGTGTGGATCCCCCAGTCCAGCAGAGAGAGCTTCCATCCTGATCTCCTGGGTGATTGTATTCAGGCCAGCTCTCTCGAGGGGGGGAGAGCTCAGAGCGGGGAGGGCCAGAAAGCACACCCTTCCTCTGGACCAGACAGCCGGACACCCTGGAAAAAAAAACAAAACCACAACACACACCACCCCCAACACCCCACACACCACACACACACACCCCACACACAACACACACACACACACACACACACACCCAAATACAAATAGTAAATCTCAGGGTCTGGTTATGTTTTCATTTGGCCCAGTTTTAAGGGGTAATTTATGGAAAAGGTTTTGTTCCTGGCGCTTATAATTTTTCCACAGGAAATTTCATTTTACCTAATAGCTGGGAAAATTTGAAATCTGGAAGTAAACCCCCTTTTTTTTCTGTTTTTCCCTTTTTTTCCAAAAACGGTGCCAAATCGGGCCAAAAACGGGCCGTTTCAGAAACCCAGCCCTTTGGACGTATGAGGGCGTTTTTTAAACATAATAAAACCCCTCTCGAGCATGCCCACCCCAGGTGAAAAAACGAACCCATTTATTGTCTCAAAATGCAGCTACGGCAGCGCCGCAAGCGTTGCTTATGTTCATTCCATTGTACTAAAAATGGGATAATTCCGAGTCGGTTTCCTAATTTCCCAATCTAAAATTTTTTCCAGTGCATCTGCCGGGAAAACATGATCAGGGGCCCAAAAAAAATCATATTTGTGGGGCAATTTCAGAATGTTAAAGCACCAAACCAATCAATTACAGCGCCATTGTGAATAAAATCGGGCATATCACTTTTGGGGACGTCGTTTTTTCCGAGTACACAGAATCACCATTATTTTGGGACCATGAACTAAAACAACAAATATCTACCCGGGGATTTTTCAACTCTCCAGTTTTTATTTTGTAGGGTGCAGGGAGCAACGTAGATCCCTGCAAGTTCCCAACACGCAAAAAAGCAGAACAAGTGGAATTTTTTTTTAAAACGGAAGTTTTTTTTTTTTGGGCCCCTTTTAAATTCTGAGCAACGGCAGGATTACATTAAATTGAAGCTTAAAGATGGGGGCCTTTGGTACTAAACCCATTAAAAAATTTTTAGAATTTTCCCAATTGCCTGGCAAGGGACATAGGATGGCATGACATAAAAAGCCAGCAAGAAGGTGCCCAAACCCCCCAAAACACAAAAAAAAAATACAATATTGAATTTTTTATTTCGAAACTAAGTGGAACCGCCTCAGCCCTTTTCCCCCTTTTGGGGCAGGCTCCGGTCAAACATTCCCGGGTTTAGTGTTGGTTTGGGGCAAGGGGTTTTGGGGGGGTTTTTTTTTTTTTTTTACTTGGGCCCCGCCCCGCCTCCCCAGGGGGGGTGGGGGGGGTTAAAAAAAGTTTTTCCTTCATAAAAAAAACCCCACAAAAGAAAATTTTAAAATTTTAAAAAACCCCCCAAAAAAGGGGTTTAAAGGGGGCCCCAAACAAGAAAACCCCCGGGGGTGAACGGGGCCCCCCCAAAAAAACCAAAACCCCCCCCCCCCCCCCAACAACCAACTTGCCCCCCCCCCTTTTCCCCCCCTTTTTAAACACCCGGGCCCCAAAAAAAACCACAACCAAAAACAAAAAAACCCCCCCCCCCCCAAAAAACCAAACACCACCCAACCCAGGCACAACCCCCCCCCCCCCCAAATTTCCCCACCACAAACAGGCCCCAACCCCCCCCCTTTCAAAAAACAACCCCCCATTTTTCCCCCCCCCAGGAGGGGCCCGAGCAATTTTTTCCCGGGGAAAAACTTTGGCTCCGGGTCCCCGTTTGCCCCGGTTGGGAACCAATGGGTGCACGAACTTGGAGGAAAAGTGTGGGGGGAAAAAAAAACCGGGGAAATTTTGGGGGAAAAAAAGGAATGACCCCCCCAAACCGAGTTTTCGGAAAACCCCCGGGAGCGGGGGGGTTTGCAGCCCCCGGTCAACCCGGAGAGGATACGTGCCCTTTTAGGGAGAGTGGAAATCCCCTGGGTTGGAGAGGAGGATCTGGGGTTCCGTGAAGCCGGAAAGGCCCGTTGCTAAAGGGGAAAAACAAATTCGAAGCAAAAATGAAAAAAAAACTTTTTATTCAATGGGGGGGGTTAAATTTTTTAAAATTTAAAAAACGAATTTGAAAAATTAATGGGGTAATTTCAAAAAAGGGAAGGGGGCGGAAACAAAATTTCCAAAAAATAAGGGGTTTTCCCCTTAAAAAACCTTTGAAAAAAATTAAGGGGGTCCATTTAAGGGCCCAACACCCCAAAAAAAATCAATTTAAAAAAAAAACCCTTGGGGGGGCCCAAAACAAAAAAAAGGGGGAAAAAGGCCCTCCCCCGAGGCAGCAGAGCGAAGTGTGCGGTAAGGCTTGACCATGCCTGTTCCTTTCACTGCCCTATAGGCTAACCAGGGTCTGAACTGGATGTGAGCTGCTACAGGGAGCCAGTGTAGAGAACGGAGAAGGGTAGTTGTATGGGAGAACTTGGGGCGGTTGAACAGCAGACGAGCTGCAGCTTTCTGAACAAGCTCCAGAGGTCTGATGGCAGACGCCGGGGCACCAGCAAGGAGGGAGTTGCAGTAGTCCAGGCGGGAGATGACAAGAGCCTGGATGAGCACCTGCGCTGCCTTGTCAGTGAGGAAGGGGCGAATCCTCCTGATGTTGTAGAGGAGGAATCTGCAGGAGCGTGTCACTGATGCAATGTTTGCCGAGAACGACAGTTGGTCGTCCAGGGTCACACCCAGATTCCTCGCAGTCCGAGTTGACGTCACCACAGCTGGGTGTCATCTGCATAGCAGTGGTAGGAAAAGTCGTGGGAATGGATAACAGAACCAAGAGATGTTTTGTAGAGGGAAAAAAAGAAGAGGACCCAGAACCGAGCCTTGCGGAACCCCAGTAGTGAGACTGCGTGGTTCTGACACAGACCCTCTCAGCGTCACCTGGTAGGAGCGATACGATGCAAACATGGAGAGTGCAGAGCCTGAGACACCTATCCCCTCAAGGGTGGAGAGGAGGATCTGGTGGTTCAGCGTGTTAAACGCTGCAGACAGGTCCAGTTAGCTAAGTTGGCAAAATACAAATATGGCAGAAGCCAAAAAATCGAAAAAAAAAACATTTTCATTCAGACTGGGAGGATTATTTTTTTATTTACTCAAATTCGAAGTCCATCTGTCTTATCTGCAATGCGAGCGTGACCTTACCAAAGAAGGGCAATTTGGAGCGGCATTTCAAAATGGTGCACAAAAACTACGAGACGGATTTCCCTGCTAAAACAGCTCTAAAATAGAAATTGGAATTGAAGGGTCAGTTAGCAGCACAGCAGTCAATTTGTACCAGGCCCAACACCAAAGGTAAGGCTGCAACGATAGCATCTTATCGTGTCAGTCACGTTCTTGATAAACACAAGAAATCTTTCAAGGACGGCGAAGTTGTTAAAGAAGCGTTTGTCGAGGCTGCAGACGCACTCTTCGGTGACTTTAAGAATGTGGCTGGTATTAAGCACGTGCAATTATCCCAGAATACCGTTACACTGCGATGTGAGGGAAAGGCAGAGGATGTCAAGGAGCAACTGAAGAAGGACATTGACATGTGAGTGTTTATCTCCCCAGTTCGATGAGTCGACTGATATGGTGGATGTGGCACAGTTATGTTTTCATCAGAATGTTTTTTGGAGACATGAGTGCAAAAGAAAAGGACACACTAGAGGCGAAGATATTTTCCACGCTTTCATGGAATTTGTTAACAACACCCAATTGCCCCTATTTAAGCTCATCTCCATCACAACTGATGGTGCTCCCGCGATGGTAGGCTGCACTAGTGGGTTCATTGCATTGTGCAAACAAAGTGAATCTTTCCTGGACTTCCTTAATTATCATTGTATAATTCACCATCAAGCATTGTGTGGGAAGATTTTAAACATGAAAGAAGTGATGGATGTTGCGATGAAGATTGTGTGTTCCGTTCGGGCCAGGAGTCTACAGAGAAGTTTTATTCCTGCTCCCTTGGAGGGACAGGCGCAGACCTGCTGCTGCACACAGATGTTAGATGGCTAAGCAGAGGTACATTTGATGTGGATTGCATTGCCTCCAAAGTAGTATCACTGTTCCACCTGGATAGCTCTGCTGTTGAGAATGAGATTCTCACCCTGCAAAATTACATTGAGATCAAATCCAGGGCAACACCTGGCATGAATGGAGAGTTCTGGAACCTACTGCTGGAACAAACCTCAGAAGATGCGCCTTGAACTTGACAGCACTTTTTGGATCAACCTATTTGTACGAGTCTGCTTTCTCTCACATGAAAATCATCAAGTCAAAGTACAGATCCACAATCACAGATGACCACCTTGTGGCCTGCCTAAGGCTTGCAACCAGCTCCTAGTGCCCTGACTACGAGAAACTAGCTGCCTCCTCCCAGTGCCAGCGGTCCCACTAATACATTTATTTCCACTTTTCCAACTTAGAGAACTACCTTTTATTATATCTGGATTACTTTTCTGTTTGTTGTGTGCATATTAAATATGTAGGTAGGCTATCAGTAATGGCTATGGCTCCCTATTTGGACTGGTAGATCTCGGCAGACTGGCAACTTTAAAAGTCAGTGTTGGACTGGTAGATCTCGGCAGACTGGCAACTTTAAAAGTAGATCTTGGTTCAAAAAAGGTTGGGCACCCCTGAAGTAGAGAGAATCCTAGGTTAAGTGTTTATTCACTGACATTAACCTGCAGGTAAAGCAGGATTTAAATGGTCATGTGTTGACCAGGTTGAGGAACACTGACCTGAGAGTTTCCAGTCTACAGTCTGGACTCCCCAGTCCAGCAGAGAGCAGCTTCACTCCTGAATCTTGCAGATTGTTGATACTCAGGTCCAGCTCTCTCAGACTGGAGGACTTGGAGCTGAGAACTGAGGCCAGAGCTTCACAGCTTCTCTCTGACAGCTGACAGCCGCTCAGTCTGAATATGAATAAGTGATGAAGACAAAAATAACCTTGACGTGTTTTTATTTGAGCACGTAAAAATGAGCATGTAAAAATATTGAATATATTTATGTTTGATATATTTAATATGTCCAGTTATCGAATCACCTACAGAGCTTTATTGGAGGATTTGACCACTGGCAGCAGCCTCAGAAGACCCTCCTCTGAAGCAGAGTATTTCTTCAGTTCAAACACCTCCAGGTCTTTTTCCGATGACAGTAAGATGAAGACCAGAGCTGACCACTGAGCAGGAGAGAGTTTCTCTGTGGAGAGACTTCCTGATCTCAGGTACTGTTGGATCTCCTCACACTACGAGACAATGGTCAATTACAGCTCATTCAGACACAATTGACCCAGT
>JAXDDX010000226.1:0-100000 GCA_034670405.1 Hoplostethus atlanticus
AGGGGCCCAAACCAAAGGTGGGGGGTTCACCTTGGGAAATGTTCAGATTTTTCAGTCAATGTGAAGTTCCACATGCATGGTGGTGAATGGCACTCAAGGCTGGAACTGAGATTACAGGTGGTAGTGTGAAATGATCAGGACATCAGTGTTTTCAAATCGCATGTCAATATTCCTTATGGAGGGTGGGATATCTTTTACCCAAGCAGGCACCGCAAGGGTAATCTCAGGGATGCTGAAAGTGACACCATTTTCAAATAATTTAGATGGTATAGCAAACTCCAGTCCATCCATGCTCTTTGTGTATACAACACTGGAGGAAACATTAAGGAATTGTAGCTTGTCCACATTTGTGACCTGATCGAACTTGAACACATCCCAGAGGGCCTTCTGATAAACAGGAAGTTTTACTGACTTCAAGAAAGCTAGGTGACCCTCTATTGATCCAGTCAAGTCCATGCGTACTTCAGCCTCATCATTGGACAAGAGTAAATCACAAGCATGGATGAGAGAGGCCAGTTGTTCCTTGCCACTCCAGGTGAAAGACTGCTTCTCTGAGTTGATGGCAAGGTTGATGTTCTGAAGAAATCCAG
This sequence comes from Hoplostethus atlanticus, assembly GCA_034670405.1. Taxonomy (NCBI): domain Eukaryota; kingdom Metazoa; phylum Chordata; class Actinopteri; order Trachichthyiformes; family Trachichthyidae; genus Hoplostethus; species Hoplostethus atlanticus. Next base: position 591 of record JAXDDX010000226.1, read on the forward strand.
CATGACCCAAACTGCAAGGCTGACTTGCATCAATATTCAGTGTAGCCTTTAGGGTTGTTAGTGGAACAAAATCTAGTGTTCCTTTAACATTGTGGTTTCCATTTGTGTTAAAAGATGCAATGTTCACATTGTTGTTGCTTGTGTATTCCACTGTTGCATACACACGCCGCAGGGAGACCTCAAGAGCAAAGTTCTTATTCATGTCAAATTGAAAGACATTATTGTTTGGACTTCGTTTTTCTTTCTCTTGTTTGTGATCGATGTCTGTGTTGAAACCAGTCTTGACGGTTGAGCGCAGGCCATTGGCATTAAGGTAGAAGTTGGCCTCATTTTCTAGCTCTCCAGCAAAATTGCAACGGTTCATTAATGTTATGTGTGTCTTCCCTTTGGTAGAGGTCTCCAGTGACACATAGGAAGTGAATGCTTCCAATGCCAGGTTGTGATCAATGTTTCCCTTGCCTACAGACTCAATCAGGGGATTATTAAACATATATTTAAGTTTCATCTTGGAGGCTATATTTGGTTTGGTCTTGGTATTTCCAAGGAGTTCCTGATTCAATTCCATATTAAGGAAGGGTATATTGATTTTGGCAGTATTGGCCACAGAAGTTTCCATGCTCCTTCTGGAGAGGCTCATAGTGCAGTCGTGACTTGCTTCCACGTTCCTGTGCTCCAGGGACACAGTGGTGGCCAATTTTATTCCCCTTTTCATGGTCAAACTAGTAGTGCCATCAATTTTACCATTCAAAATGTCAAACACGGATGTTGAGGAAGCTCCAAATCGAGCAACAATGTCAGACTGTTTGTAGAGGCCAGCATTAGCATTTAGGGTGATCACAGTGGATTTGAAGGAGAAGTCATACGTTATGTTACCCATGGTTGGGATCATAATATTGTTTTGAATAGCAGGTAGTGTGAAAGTGGGCAAGGTCAGTTCACTTAAAGTTTCTGGAACATGGCTGACCGGTAACTCCATAGATGGTAGCACAAGGGTATAGGATGGGACAGAGAAACCCAATGCTGGAACTTTGAAGCTTGGTGTGCTTACCTCCTTGGGAACAATATAGTTGAAAGCAGGCAACTCTGCCCTAAACGCAGAAACCTCAATATTCAGGATTGGTACTTTGTATCCAGGGACAGTGAAAATTCTAGGAGGCAGGCTAGAAGTGTCAATGTTGTGTTTGACATACTGTAACTTTGCTTGGTTGTAGGAATCTTTTAGAAGCGCAACTACTTTGTCTCTACATTGTTCAAATTGTGCACGGAGGATGTTGGCATTGTCATTGATTGCATTGTAGATGGGTCTTAGGTCCAATTCTAAGCTTTGCATGTCAGGGTTCTTATGGTAATGAAGCCTCAGGTTCATATCAAATGATTGTTGAGGGGTGGTAAGCAGGGTTCTGAGCCCAGCATGTTCCCATAGAGAGAGCTCTTTGACCTCAGGTGTTTTCATTTCTAGATAAGGTATGGTCATCTCTGGTAAAGTGAGAGGAACAGTCAAAAAGTCCAGATTAGCCTCTCCGTTAGCTAATGAATGGAAGAATATCTCCCTTTCATTGTTTTCAAAGGTAACATTGTGATTGTACTTGTACTGATTGAATCTAGCTAAAGTAACCCAACAAGCACGCTGCTTCTCAGAGTTTAAAATAACACCGTAATCATGTTGGAGATCCACCTTACCAGTGAGTTTCAGGGGGGAAAATAATCTTTGAGTTTACTTTATGTTTAGTGTCCAGCGAAAGCTCAAATGGATGGGCCAAGAAATCCATAGAGTTAGATATGGATCCACTCAGTTGTCCAATGAGTTCAGCATCATGAGCAGTTGACAGTGCAATTTTCAAGTCTCCAATGTGAGCCTGTCCATTCAAAACCATGACACTTCTCTTGACAAATGGAAGTTCACTCTCAGTACTTGCTTCAACAATGATATGGCTTAAGATGACTGATTCACCAGTCACCTTTTGCTTAATTTTCACAGCTTTACAGTCAGTTTCTCCATCAAAGGTTAACTTGGCAGTGCTAAAATTGATGGTGAATTCTAGCTTGCTTTTGTGTGTACCTTCATCAGAGTAGTCTTGAATGGACCACTTTCCATTTCCAGTAGTTTCACCAGTTACAGTAATTCTGCCAGATTCCATTTTGGCTGCTATATTCTGTGTCATGGTTGCTTGACTCGACGTTTCAGATGTTGGAATGTTCAAGTCATGGCTATAGCTTGTGTCTATGGCTGCAGAGATTCCACTCTTCAGTGTAAGTGCTAAATTGTTGACCAAGTCTGCTGTGTACATTTTGGTTGTGGCCTTGGCAGTAGTCTTGGCACCAGCCTCAGCAAAGGGGCCAGTGAGAGTCAGTGATCCCTCATGATCAATGGAGAAGGCTATATGTGTAGCTTTCACAGTCTCTGTGAATAGCAACTTCTTCATTCTGGGAGCTTCCAACCGAGCAGTGGCATCCAAGGAATAGTCAAGAAACTCAATACTCGACTTGGCCTGAGAAGTCAAGGTGGCTGTGAACTGTGGGGTCTTTGGTGTAGTAGTTGAGTTCTCAATTGCTCCCGTTGTTACAAGAGTGTAATGTGGTGAATTCACTCTAAATTCACCATGGAGTTTGCCAAAAACTGTAATGCAAATTTCACTGGGTACCTCAGGTATTTTGATCTCTGAAATGGGAAGTGTTGTGATTTCAAAGTTCTCCAGATTCAATTTGGGGATGTTGATTGCAGGGAATTTGATGTCTGACAGATGTATTTCTGGGAAGGTTAGATCTGGTAGATAGAGTAGATATAGTGCTCTTAGGTCTCCAAAGATTTCCTCAGGTTTAGGCATTTGGATCTCAAATTCTCTGATGCGGTCTATGATTGCAACTATGTTTGCTCTGACCTCCTCAAAGTCTATGGTAAAGGCAGAGATTGTGTAGGAACTCAGGATGGTGAACTCAGGGACTGAAATTTTAGTTGGGATGCTGACCTCCTGCAATTTATTCAGGTTGATTGTAAATGCAGGAATGACAAGGTCAGTGAGAGGTAGGGTGAAAGAGGGAACCACAATCTCAGCTGTCTTCAGTCCATCCAGAACTCTGTTGATAGCTTGCTTGATCTGGTTAATGATCTTATGGTCCTTTGCCACTTTGCGGATCTCTTCTATGAATTGGTTGACCTGAAGAGAAATGTAGGCAACCATATTCTTGTAGGATTCACTTGCCCTTTGGAGGTAGATGTACATTTCATCTCTGATATCCATGTCAAGAACTCTTTGTCTCATGTCCTCAAGGATTTCCTGTACTTTCATCTTGATGTCATTGTACACTGTAGTGTCAATAATGTCATAGAGTTTTTTCACAATGTCAGCCACTTTTGTGTTTTTGAGCTCATCCAAATATTTGATGATAGAAGTTTGAATCTCTCTAAAAAACTCCCTAAGGGCCTCAATTTTTTGTACAATCTCATATGTTTTAATCTGCTCATTAATGTAGTTTGTCAGTTCAAACATTTTCTTGTTGGCCTCATCAACAAATGCATTGTAGTCAAATTCCTTCATTGACTTTAACGTTGAAGAAATCCTTTCATTAAGCTCATTAATGCTTTGCTTAAAGTCAATTGCTTTTAGCTGACTTGTCACACTATCCAGAAATTGCATCATTTTATCATAAACATATTCAAAGTTTATAGCTTTCAAAGCATCTACCAGTGATTGCACAGTCTCTTCGATTTTGAATTCTTTGATGAGCGCCACTACCTGATCTAATAATTCTTTAAATCTTTCATCAAGATCATATTTAACAAGTAGATCCCTAATGTAGTAATACACTGCATTGAGTTTGTTGGTTATTTCATATTCTTCAATCCAATTGACAATAACATCATTCATAGATTCAATTACTATCGCTATGTCTGAGGAGGGTATTTTGTATGATAGCTGCTCAACATACATCGCCACATCAATCGAAAGAATGTAATCCCTTATATCTTGGAAAAACATTTTGACATCAAAGGCCTCAATGGCCTGTTTCAATTCAACCATTTTTTCTTTGAATTGTTCCAAGATGCCATATTTGGAATCGAGATCCTGCAGCCATGCAGCACTGCTTTCTGTGAGCTTCTGCAAATCAATCTGTCTTATGACATCCTCAATGGCATCAATTGCTTTGACAAGTGAATGCCTGATTTCATATTTCTCATCAAAGGCCCTGAGCTCGTTTCCAATTTTTGAAAGTAAATTTGTCACGGTGTCAGAAAAGTCTCCTCTCTTGACAAAGTCTTTGACTGTAAGAATGAGATCTCTGATTTTGGTTGCAATGTCCATCACCGTAATTTCAAAGTTATTTTTCAAGATGTCCATAGCGTGCTCCAAGTCATCCATTGTTACAGTAAACTCATTTGTCAAATAAGCAATTCTTTTCTTTATCTCATTCACTTTGTTCTGTAAGTCCATTTCTCTGATGAAGTCACTCACTTGCAGTGGTAGTCGATCCAACTTTGCTCTAAATTCACTGATTACCTCATTAATATCTAGACCATTGATGAATTGTTGCAGTGATTCCAAGGCGTTTACAACAGCAATCTTGAGCTGTTCAAAAGCAACAGGAAGGCTCTCAATGAATGGTATCTCAATGATATGGCAGTCGCTGTTCTTGTCATATTTGAGGGAACCAGCTATACTGAATTCTTGATTTTCTGGCTCTGCTCTATCTCTACTTGTACTCAATTTGCTGAAAATGTTTGTTAACATTACTCCAGAAAACTCAACTCCAATCTTCTCAGGATTATTGTAAGTATTGATGTCCTGGTTGTAAACATGGTCATTCAATTTGGATTTGGTTTTCCAGGTCAGAGATTGTTCGCTGGGTGTCAGGAGACCATCAAATTTGTTGTCTGTATGAGTGGAAAACTCTCCAATTTCAAGCATATGCATGGTTGACGTCCGGCTGTCGTGTGAGTATGCAAGAGCCAGAGGCTCGGCTTTAACCAGCAACTTGCTGTACAGCTGTCCACTGTGCTTCCCATATAGATTAATTTCTCCATCACTGTTGACAAGGGCATCAATGGTGAGGCTGAAAGGAAGTGCCATGGTGCGTATGCTGCTGTCAAAACGTAGAGGTTTAGAATTTATTCGTGCTTCACACTTTGACTTTGAGGAAAGTCCAGCAAACTCAAGTTCACAGTCGTGACTCATCTGTGCATTCATTACATTTCCAGATGTGCTGGATTTCACGGTACCGGCCATATTAGCATAGTTGATTTGATATGTATGTTTAATCTCCTGTTCGTCTCCATAGGCCCCCTTCATATTTCCAGTCAGGTCCATCTTAAGTGGCTCAAGCTTCATGTGGCCTTCATTGTTCAAACTGACATCATAAAACTTGAGGTCATTTGTCACATCTAATGAGGTAACAAATGGCTTCATATCAACCTTGATGTCTTGTTTGTAGTAACCATCTTCACAGATGAAGTTGTTAGCCTTGGAGCGGAGGGCTAGGGTCCACAGAGTGAGGGTCAGTGTGTGGCTGTTTTCAGTTTTCAGCTGCTTCAATGATCCCATCATGTTGCTAGAGAAAGTCAAAGCCCTTCGGTTCAATACAATATTCATGTTGTTTCTTGTGCTTGCATCATGTGCATAGCCCTTGAGCTCGCCATCTAAAGATGCCTCTGCAGCTGTAATTTTACCCTCAATGTTCAGCTCTCCTTTGCTTTCCTCAGCCATTGCTTTGGACTTTGAGGACAGGGATGCTCCACTGCTGTCTATGGCACCATTGAAGATGTTCTCAAATGTCACAGGGCTACACTGAATGCTGTTGGTTCCACTGGTGGTCAGACCATTTCTGCCAACTGTAACAGAAGCTTTGTGCAATCCACGACCTACATCAAAGGTGAGGGAACCTTCTGAGTTTACTTCAAGCCCATTTGAATTCAGGGACCCTGTTATAAGGGAGTATGCCCGATTTGTTTCATCATCTGCCTGTGACTCAATTCTAAGAATGGCCATATGGCTGGACAGGCCAAGCTCAACTTTGTTATTAAGCGATTTACCCAAGGCTGTGCCACCAGTATTACACTTTAGGGTAAGTTGTGCATCCTTATACTTAAATTCCACAACATGCTTGAGGGCATCATTCTGTACATTTGTTTTGGACACAATGTTCAACTCTGAGTTTGCATAGACTCCCTGGATTATGTTGTGAGCTTGGATGAAAGGTGATGTGATGCGCAGATTGGACTCTCCTCTTCCTTCTCTTTCTAGAGGACGGAGGATGTAGCTATTGATGTAGGAGGTGTTGGTGTAAAGTGAACCTACTCTAATTGATCCATCCATCCAACCATCTCCTGTGACTTCATCTGATGTGGAGGTTGACTGAGCAGAGTAATGGAGAGAGGTGTGCAGGCCTAGGGGACTTGAGGCTTCAATCTTGTAGTTGGCCCTTGCATTGAGTTTGTCTGTCACACTTATTGATTCTAAGACACTGAAGCTTGTATCAATGAGGCTATGGCTGAAGGAGCCATTCACAAGATACTTCAGATTATCTTCAGGTCTTCCTGACATCGTCCCAGTTCCTTTAGCAGACAGAAGAAATTATACCAATGTCAATATCTGTGATAACAAAATTGAAGATGTTTAGCAACTTCAGTCTAGTATTGAAAAGCTGGGGTCTACTCCACCAAAATAGTTTTGAATAGAGGAGAACTTTATTCCCATTGCAGACAAAACATTTTCAATATTTTAAATTATTCTTTCTCAGCGTCTGTGGCTGATGGGTGCACTTGGTCACAGTACACCAGGCATTGGGCTGTTCATAAATTAGACAATACTGTAGTCAATGTAGTCAATTTCAAGTTAGTGAAATTTTCTTTTTCAAAATATTTTATAGAAAGACCACCAAATTGCATTGGTTGTTTATACCAATAGGATGTAATGTTTTAAAGGTGTGTATCCAGAAACATTGCCTTTTCAATTAAGTTTTTTCAATATCACCACTTCTGTTATTTGGCCACACTTATCTATGCCAATGCATTTCAGGTCCTCTATCTTGTGTGCACACTCTATAAAGTGGCTGGCTACAGGAGATGTTTTCTTGTCTTCTTTTAGTCTGATCCTGAGCCTGCAGAATGTTGAACCAATATAGTATTTAATGCATTGGCAAAATAAGATATATACCATGTGGGTAGTGTTACATGCAATGAGATATTTTATACACTTTGCCTGCCTGTGTTTTTATACTCTTTTCCTGTGTGTTGGTTAGTGAACTTGTCAGTTTTCACCATGTTGCCACATGAGATGCATGATCTGCAGAGAAACAGTTTTCTCAGTTTTAAAACTGATTTTGTTGACTGCGACCCCCTCTTTCAATACTAAATTCTATTATATATACACAGGATAACGCACCAATCGGTCTGAGTGTAGTGGTCTCTTTAGGATATTTATTAAGTAAATGTAATCTTACATTAAACTCTAAATTTTGATTAATTGGCAGGAATATTTACAATAATTACTCACCGTGACTCACGAGACCATTTAGCAACTAGCAAGTATTTTACATTTTAAAGGGCAGTTTACCTTCAAGTTTGTATGACAGCAGGTTGAAAGGCGATTGGGCCATGACCTTGTACTGGGCAATGTAGCTGGGCACATCTACAGTGTTGTTACCCCCAGAGATGGAGCCTTCCCAGTTATAGAAGTTGCTGTTGATCTTGGTGGATGCTTCAGCAAGACCGAGAAGGGGGCCCATAAAGTCCAGCGACTGTGGTATGGTGAATGATGGCACTGGATAGGTATTGGCAGGAATATCTAGGCCTATCTGCGGCAAGTAGATGGATGGAATGGACAGAGTGGTGGGGATTTTCAGTTCTTCTGAGGTTTTGCCTCCCAGTGGCAGAGGAAGCGAGATGATCACCTTGTCCTTGTTGAACTGGTATCGGAACAAACTGTCACTGTTGAAGGGTAAAAAGGTTTGCATCTGGAAATATCTTAAACTGGTTCAAATTTTGTGTTAGGTTTTTCATTAACCTATGAAATCCAAGTAATGTTCTATAAACCTTTGTTAAGATAAAAATTTAGACACTGACCATTGCAGGAACAATCTTTCAGGCAAGGCTGGCAAAGTGAGATCTGAGATGCTCCTCTTGTTTCGCAGGTTTGCAACATAGGGGATGCCTGCAGCCAGTTTGTCCAACCAAATATTACCTGCCTTCAGGGAATTGTGCAGTGTTATTAATTCTCACTTGTATGGATATTGTTAGAACTGTAAAAATACAATGTCAAATGTCAAAGCCATACTTCAATTCCTTTGGTGACTATGTGACGCAGTTTCATATCAGTCTTGGCCACCTTCTGGTCTAGGATGTCATCAATGAGCTGCTGCAGCTGCCTGTGGTAGTTCTCTACATTCGGGATCAGGTTATGAACCTCTGAGGTCAAGTCCGAATTCAGTTCCACCTCTAACTTGTCATCATCTGTAAAGACAAAGTCCAAATGCCACCCCGCCCCCCCCAAACAATCAAACAAATAAACAAATGAGACCTTATTATTTCTGAGTTATGCAGAAGAACTGAGTGATTCATGGTTACCATATTTGAGGGTGACTTTCTGCCGGGAGAATGACTCAGGGATGTTGATGGCTGTCTCTACCCCCATGACCACACCCTCATCCTTCTTCAGGGTTGCAGTGACTAAGGCATCAGCTTTCAGGGAGGGGATGACCATCTGGATTTGCAGCATGGCATCCTTCATCATTTCAAGTCTACATTCAAAACAAAGCATTATATGTTGTAAAGATGGTGTGATGGTTAAGACCACCACCCCGACAACCTTACTAAAACCCTGTGGGCCTTGATTTGAATTCTGCCTCAGTTAATTAAGCATTTGCCTCCTACTGTGTCTCAGGTTACACACTCAAATAAAAAAAAATATTCTCAAGAAACCAGACAGCACACCTGAAACCTGAGCATTATCTATCATTAGGAAAGTATTAATCATAGAACTATGTACTTTTACCTGGTACGTCCAACCAGAGTCAGCTGTGGGATGTTCCTGTTGGTGACGTCGATGGTGATGCCTCGCATCGTCTTTCCTTTGGCATTAGTGTCAGTTACAGCCAGCTTGATGGCTGCTTCCACGTCATAGTCAGGAATGACAACCTCAGTGGTCAGAATGTTCTTATTGTGGTTGTACTTCAGGGATGCTGTGGCCTCTGACGATTCAACACCTAGTAACAGCAGCAGTTGAATTTATTAGTCCCAATATTGGTTATTTTCTATAACAGTGAGGGACATCTATTGCAACTATCTTTATCCTTTAAATCTGGCACCCATATCAATTTCATACCAACATGTGCCACAATTGGCACCAGATCCCTAAACCAGTTCTAACTGTGATTTCAGGACCTCGTGAATTTTCACAGCAAATGACAAATATCCTGCATATTTTATTTTCAAAATATGCTATTCACTGAAAGTAAGTGATATATGAACCTAGTTTAGGCATATTTAGTTTTGTATAGTCCTATTACACATAGAAGAGTCCCTGAGCGGCACACATTTATACATTCTGGCCCCTCCGCGGTGACCACAAAAGTTCCTACTCTAGTATTTGAATTGTTTTCCTACAAGGCATGCATTACAGCACATGCACAACAACACATAACCACACACACACACACACACACACACACACACACACACACACACACACACACTATCTCATTTCCATACCTTCTGCCTTGAGGGTTAGCTTCAGAGAGTCCACTTTATGACGACCCTCTTTGCCCTCTCGGAGTGTTTCACCAGTGATGGTGGCAGTATACTCTGAAACCTCCCCTGTGGGTTGGATCTCAACTGCAAACCTGAGGAAATGAGACCAAAAAAATTAACGTCCGATTTGGGTGACAAAGTGCTTGCTGACCATGATATTACATTTAATTATAATAATTAACTGGTTACTCAAGATCATGACGTACCACATAAGGATAATTTAAACGTTGACCAACTAACCATCTAGATGTAAGCTACTCAAATTAATGAACACAGATTTCCGTTCACTCTTACCTGGATTCTCCTGTCAGAGGGTAATAAGGGGCCTGGTCAGTGGAGCTAGCACTGGAGTAGCGCACAATGGTGCAGTATTTCAGACCAGTAAATAGGGGCTGGCAGTCAGTAGAGTCAGTCCGGTCTTCCACCATGGATGGCACTATCTTTGTCTGACTGGAGGAGACTGACAGCAGCTTGTTGCTATATTTCAGAATGAGAAAGGCAAGTTAAAATGATCCAAACTGGAAACGACAGATTTTATTGGATAGGTGCAGTGGAGAGAGACTTAAAAGGCTTGGATGAAAGAGGACAACATGCAAGTTATTAACTCTAGTCATTTACGTGGTTTCATGGGAAGAATTTTGTGTCATTTCAGGCAGGTACTACCCACCTAAAGCTGAACAACTGAGTGTTGGCCTTAGGAGCAGGGATGGACAGTTTAATCTGGTTTCTGTTGATGGTGACCTTAGCGTTAACAGAACTCTCGTGGTACATGTTAGTGTGCATCTCGATTCCAGCCACCACAAAGTCTGGAATGTGCACACCCATTTGGGTAATGAATTCCAAGCCGACCGAGGGCATGAAAGACAGTTGCTGCTGCAAAGAGAAGGATATTTCAGTTGGAGGAAATACCCCAAACTGTACTAGGACCACAGTTTTCTGTGGGAAATGTTTTCTGTGAGAAGGGGACAACATCAGCTGTCAATTACAGAAAAAATAGGAAAAATTGCAGCTACAAGGGATTCCTGGGTTTTACATAACAACATGTTCTACGAATGTAGTGATGTCAAATAAAAAAATGGTAAACTAACTTACCATTCTGGGAGAGAAGGTAAGGCCACCTTTGGCACCAGGGGTCAACACACCAGCCAGCAAGAACTTGAGAGGGAAGCCAGACGCAGTGGGTAGAGAGAAGGCATTCTCCATGAAGATGTAGTGGGCAAATATCTCATTTTCAGTGCTAGATGTGAATGCATCAATGGCCTGTTGAAGGAGGAGAACACAAACAGTTTATATGAATATATCACTTCAGCTATGACTTATCTATAGAGGCTTTGCAGTTGTGTCACAAATCTCCTAGCAACGATGGCTGGCACCATCATGGAGGTCCATTGGAGAATTGACTGTGCACAAATATGGCTAGAAAACCAGGCTAGAAAAACAGATAACTGATTGTTGTGATGTAGGTGTAGGTCCATTCAGTAACATTGTAAGTAGTTTTAGTAGTCTGACTTGTTTCCAAATTTAGATTACTGTGATAGAGACTGTCTTGTCTTTAGATCTAACCCGTACTCCAAAACACTCTTGAGTTGAGTTCAGTTAACCTGAACAAACAGCTTTGATAGCTAGCTAACTAGCCAGCAGGCTAATTTAGCAAAGCAACTAACGTTAACATTAACATGCACCTACTAGCCACTAACCCTAGCATCTATGACTTCCAATATAGCTGCCAGAGGGTGCATAACACCTGGAAACCCTCTATAGAGTAGAGCAGCACCTCATTATAGTTCATAATTGTGCTTTACATCATCCTTTTAAATTAAGTCAAATTCTGGTTGGATTTGGAAATTCTCAAATTCCAAAAAATAAATAAAAAGGCAGATCTTTTTCACAATATTTTCTTCTCACAATAATCATTTCAAGAAACAAAAGATTTGACCTTGGCAGGCAGAACCCTGAAGAAGATGTGATAGTACTTGAACAGAGTCCGAGCCATTTCTCTCATTTCACTGGTCTTGATGTAGCCTATCTCATTTCCCAAAAGCCTAAGATAGGCAGTAGCTTCAGGGGCTGGTGAGGAATTCACATCATCCATGAGCCTGTTGACAATGTCTTTGATATCGTTTAGAAAGTCCTGTGGGACCTGGAGAGATATTGAGGGGGTTACGTATTAGTCACTTTACTCAAAGTTCCTGGATATGCATGTGCAATGAGGCTGCCATTCCATTTGGCAACGACAATGTATGAAAGTAGTTTCATAATAGCTTTCACATTGAGTACAATGCCACAAATGGAAAGGGTAGGGTGTATTCATGCGGAAACATTAACAGCTTGAAATTTACAATATAATATTTTATGATAAAACAGTAGTATGTATGTATATGCACAATATGTAATGACATTCCCACAAATCATTTCACCTGTCTTTTCATTTTGCCTCTGTTGGGGGCAATTCTGTCCAAAACCTGTCGGAGCGCCTCTGGGGCTTTGTCACCTGCCCAGTACATAGCCCTGGAAATGGAGTCGGGGAAGAAACCCTTCTCTCCAAAGAGAGCATCAATGGTTGGTTCAAATCCTTCTCCCTCAATGCCGACCTTGAAGGGAGACGTTTTGAACATTTGAAAATCAGAACAAAACTTAACCTTATGTGTTCACTACATATAATAACCATGCTATTGAAAACATACCTCAAAGATGTCATAGTTGTAGTCAAAAACTTTGAGGGTAGTCTCCAGCATCACCTCCTTTGGCAAGGTGTTGGTGGGATCAAAGATGATGCTGCTCTGTGCTGAGGCCAAGGGGGTTTCTATCTTGTAGTTGCACGACATGCCGATAAAGCCCATGTTTGTGGGGGACAGCTGGTCTTTCAAAGCCGTCTCAATGTACTTTCTCAATCTTTAGTAAAGAGAGAAGGTTCCAGTACGAGTACAGAGAGACAAAACACTGATGTTACTATTTGATCTCCTTAAATTTGGGTTGTAGGTATTAAGGTTTCCGCCCTTTTGAATTTCCAAGTTCCAAGATGTTTAATATCAAACATGAGGCACAGTTACAAAAACATCATGTTTAGCAAACTTACATAGTTCTACTTTGACTTTCAATCTCATGTCTATCCATAAAAGTCACTAGCAGGAATAATGTGATACTTTGTTGATCCCCTGTGAGAAAATCCCTTCTTCACAGGGAGGTCAGAGGTCAGGGTCAGCTACAGAACAGCACCCCTAGAGCTGGTAGTGATTTAGTATCTTGCTCAAGGACACTTCAGCAGGGAGGGGCCCCAGGACAGTCTCTCTACTTACTATGTAACCCTGCTACCATATAGCATCGATACTAAAACTGTATCCTTCAAAACTGGACATTTGAATGTGATATGGAGACATAAATTAAATGAACCTCCATTTGGGCAGAACTATTCATTCATTCATTCTCTCAATAACATCATAGTGCTGGCTAATGTTATTACTGGCTGATTACTCACGGATGCATCTGTGGTTCATTGGACTTGTGGATGTTATTAAGGTGCGAGACCACAAAGCTCTTCAACTGCTTCTCCTCCATGTCCTCCAAAGAGTTCACAAGCTCTGATACCAGGGCTTGGTCTGGGCTCTTCATCAGAATTAGGTAGGCTGCCACACGTTTCTCAACAGGGCTCTGAACATCCTGGTACACCTCCATGAGAACGTTTCTAACCTGTGGTCACAGAAATGTTAAATGTGTGTTGGCTTCTCTTTGTCAGTGCTTAGATCAATCAGAGAAACTTGCATGCAACAGACTCCACATTTTAAATTCCATTACGTAAATATTACACTGTATGTATATTTTCATGTACATGTACGGTATATCCCAGTTTAAATAATTTATTGTACGTGGTTATTTGAAATATGCTCTTTTTCTATGTTGTTGTGATGCTGTTTTGATCTTTTCATGTGTGAAAAAAAAGGTTGCATCTGCAGACAAATATGCCTTCATGCATGCTTACACCATGCAGTGTTCCAGTGCAGATTGGCCTCATAAGCTACACCCTCAACTACATCTCACAACATATACAGTGTTCATCATCAACATATAGTGGATGGGCAAGGAATGATTGTGCGCTGTACCTTATCATCGATGTCCATCAGCCTCAAGGCCTGAATGGCTGCCTTTTGGTTTGATAAAGGAATGTCAGTTCTCTTAGAGCAGAGGATGAGGGAGGAAATCAGGCTGGGGCTGACATTTTGCATGGCTCGACCCATGACACCAAGAACCTAGCGTTTAGAAAGATGTATTCATTTGGGATTCATTTATTCTGAGAAAATACTGAGTCAGATTCTGTGTTGACTTCAGGTAGAGAAAAGACAGAATAGACTGCTGTAAATAGATGAATACATGATGCAACAATCATATTGTTGTAGTCCAAATGTTTTAATTCACACAATAAATTAAAAACAACCTACATGGGTGACCTATCCAAAGCTATGTGAAATGCTTGAGTCATTATCAATAGTCAAGACATACCCGTAGTGTGAGGAAGGACATCTCTGTGTCTTCTGAGTAGTCCTCTAATAGGGTCTCCATGAACTTTGACACATCTGTAACCTCTGGGGTAACCTCTCCTTTATGGAACCTGTGGACAGGAGGCAGAGAAGATATGACCTGATCTTATTGCTCTGGATAAAGATTAGTTGTGCAAGGGGTTAGGTTTGAGAGTGTTGCCAACTAGTGGTGATCTATAGCAGTTACATATATGGCCAAATGAGGTGTCAGTGTTGTTAATTTGTTGGTTTATTAAAACTCAACAACTCTATATTTCAGCTTTGTAACATCAAAAAGTATTAGCGGATATTAGAGGAAATTAGAGATACTCCTCATTATGTTGGTTGTCAACTGAGGCAGTAAGAGTGTGTGTGACAACAATATTTCAGTCCATTTTTGGATAGGTGAAAAAAGACCTCTTCCACTCACTGCCTGACTGTGTTGGCCAGAGCATACATGATGGCTTTGCTCTGTTTATATTGGGCCATGCTGAGCATGTCTCGGACATGGTGGGCATCAGGGTTGGCCTTGAGACTCAGCCCATAGACCAGGGCATCCACCTCCAGCGACACCCCATCGATGGTCCTGATGGCCTGGAGGATGGCGCTGGTGCACTCTGGGGTGCCACACTGGATCAGGGCCTGCCAGGTGAGAAGGCCTGACATATCCAGCATTTCAGTGACTATCTGGCTCAGGGTCTCATTCCTCAGGGCGCGCATGCTGGACACCAGTTTATGAAAGAGGCTGGCCCTCCTCTGGCCCTGGTCCGTGCCTGCCAGAGCCATCAGGTCCCGCAGGGTGCTCAGAGTGGCGTCCTTCGTCTGGACCGGAGCTTTGTCCTCAGGCTCTTCAAAGTGAAGTGGCTTGCTGTGGCTGGGGTGTGCCTCTGTGCCAACACACAGTCAGGTTGTCAATATTACAATCCCCAATAAGAGAGAGAAACTAAGATTATGCTTTTTTGTGCACAGCTGACCGACTTTAAAGATCTATTTAATTTACGTATGATCTCTCACCAAAGAATCTGTTGTTGATCCTTGCGGAGTCTTGCAAGGTCAAACTCTGGGTGACTACAGATGATATTCCATTGTTCCTGCAAGGCAGATTAGACATTGATGCAGAGGCCACAGCAGTGCTAAATAGAATTATTAAAGACATTATGTCTGTGCCCGACATAAACATACACACAAAGATGCACACAGAGGATGACTTACTCATGAGAGAAGGGCTGGTAGATGTGTTTTTCTGTGCACTCGGCAGCGGTCATGTGCTTTCTCCTGTGGTCAAACTGGTAGTTACACTCTTGAGTGCTTCTGATGAGCTTGGACATGGGGTGATGCTGAAGAAATGAACACAACATATATATAGATACTTTCAAGACCTGAGACAATAAGCATTTGTAAACAAATCAGTCAATTTAGTATATTTTTGTCTGGCTACTTACATTACCTAATCTAGTGATTTTTCAATTCATAGTGCCATACCAGTGTATCTAGCTTAATTTAACGTGGCACTTTTCTGTAGCTGACCCTGACCTCTGACCTCCCTGTAGAAGGGGAAAAAGCAAAAAGAAGGTTTCCCTACAGGGGCCAATAAAGTATGACATTGGCCTAGTGCAGTGGTCCTCAAATCTGGACCTCTGGGTCCACAGTTTTCTATTCTGCCAAATAGTTTTCATTCTAATCAGGGACTGATTTAAACCTAGAATACCAGGTGAATGCAGTTAACTACCTAGGAGGATGGAAAACCTGCAGTACTCTGGACCCCGGAGGACCAGCTGTGAGGACCACTGGCCTTGCAATTAAACCAAGAGGGCACTGGTATGACCCCTGTTAGAGCCAATGGGTTCTGTTCAAGGGTCTTTGTGCAAGATGCTGAACCACTACTTGCTCACTCATTTTACGCCCCTGTGGATAAGATGAGCTACACTAATCAAGATGTTTATGTAAAAATAAACTGATCTCATCAGCCAAAACCACAAAGCAGGGCTACAGTAGAGAAGAGCATGCCATCTCTCCTAATTGAGGTCCCTTAAATTCAAGATTCCAACTCTCTTACTGCCATTTGGAGCTGCCAACATTCAAAGTTGCCTAGTGCAGCTTTGAGGTGGCTTGTAACCTCAATAATATCCCACAACTGGCAACACACTTGACAGCAATCCCTTTATATGGGTGGCTGTCCCATTTTTTAGACGGTGCATTCATTTTGAAACCAAACCCCTCCTGTACACAACCCACTGTATGCATCTGAGTCGGCATAAGAGGCGAGTCAGCAGTGTCTCACCAGCCTTTGCAGCAGGGCCAGAGGACTGTTGGCCAGGCCCCTGCTGTAGAACTGGTCACACTGGGAAAGATCTCTGGACAGGGACACGTCTGTGGCGATATCCTTCCTGGCGTTGACCCTGTAGTCTGTTGAGCACACACCGTGCACCGTGCTCTGAGAAAAACAGGAAATGGGGGGGTAAATTTAGAAAACCAGCAAATGGGGGGGAGAGGGGGGGGGGGTACACACCTAGAACTTAAAGTTAGATTAATAAAACAATGCTTCTTTTCAGCAGGATGGAATAAATAATTAATACATAATAGTCAACTAAGATGCTTTATCTTTGTTTATTTATCTGTCATTACTCTCAATATGTTCTTTTGTTGTAATGACTTGTCTTCAATACTCGGTTCTATTTTTATATATATCCGTCTTCTCTGCTGGTGCAACGACCCAGTTTCCCCACAGGGGATTATTACATTTTCAACTAATGTACTGCTTGTTTATTTGGTTGTGAGGAGATATTAACCATGAGGCTATTCTGTTCCTCCTTCATGACTGGCACCATGAGGGCAGAGACAATTCCTCTCTTAATGTTGAGGATGTTGACCGGCTCATCCAGCTCAGGGTACAGCTGGACATTGGTGACCTGCTCCACAGTGAACTTCAGAGGGTTCCTGGATAGGGAAGAGGCAGACATTCCTTAGTAACATTTCACCGTAATATAACAGTCATTTCACTTTGTGAAGTTGCTCTTTTTTTGATGTTTTACTCTAAAGGAATACAAAATATATGACGTTTTTTTTCAAAATGTTTGAGAAATGCTATACCTGCTCTTACAAAAATAAGGTGTCACAGCTGGACCCAGTATGATGCTTTTAAATTTGTTGACAATTTTTTTTTTAAATGTATATTGCACTTGGAAATTACTTTTGGAAATGAAGGAAAATTAAAAAAGTCCTTTAAAGGTGAGTTTTAAGAAGTTATTTAAAAGAGTCTATGATTTAGCTAGCCTAAGGCTCCTCAGGCAGGTTGTGGAAAAAGCCTGATCACCTCTAATCTAAGGCTGCAATCCATCTTGTATAGGGTTCAAAGTTGTTTTTTTTGCTTTTGCTCTTTCACTTTAACATGGCTCTGCATGAACACAAAATCTCCTTATTCACAAATCTCCTTATACACAAATCTCCTTATTCCACCTTTCTGAGTGTATGTAATGTGTATAAAATCCTCTAAAGAATGCTTTGCACTAACTTTTCCATGGCGGCCTGGAAGGCCTCTGAGCCAGCGGCCTGCCTATAGACTGGCTGGCCTTGCGGATCCATGACGGACACCTCGCTGAGGGCACAGTCCCTGGTATGCAGGAGGAAGCTACATGTTTGGGGGACTTCGACCTCCACCTAAAGGTAGGTGATAGCAGAGACAGGGCAGCAGGCAGAGCCAATAGAGAGACAGGGATGGAGGGAAGATGCTCAGATAAGAGGTTTCCATTTAAGAGAACTGGCAAAGTGGGATAAATAAGCAGTCACATACCTGGCAAGTGACTTTGGGGCCGTTCCTGAGGTTAGCAGTACCCACTACCCCGTTTCTACTCTCTGTGGTGTACTGGTAGACATATTTCTTATAGGCCTTGAATCTGGTTGCCACTGTAACAGAATAATGGTAACATATGGTAAATACATGGGCTTTCTAAGATCAAATCAAGTGATCCCCTGCAAACTTATGACTTCCAATTAAAATAGCATTTCTATTCCTAATAATTTAATAATTTTAAATTTGAATATTTTTTTTTTGTTTGCAATCCATTTTCACTTGCTGAAACATTTGCAAGAGGTATTTTTAAACCTGGGCTCTATTTGTACATATTCGTCATTTATATTCCAAAATACGTACAAAAAGTTTTGGAATTGCTCCTGTAGATCACCTCAGTCGGCAGTCACGAAACGGGCTGCTATGGCTGCAACATAATCCACAGGGGCAAATGCGCCGATCAAAGTACGTCCACTAAAAGTGCTTGTTTTTGCCACTGACAGGCTCAGATTGTTATTGGAAGTGTCTGACAACATTATGGAAAGGATCCCTACAGAGATAGACCTTTGTTTAACCAGAAACAGAAGTCTCGCTCAAGGAGAAGTCTTGCTCTGAAATCTGAAAGATGAGGTGAGTTGTTACAGGAAGAGGTTAAACAAAGGTTTCTATCTCTGTAGCGATCCTTTCCGTAATGTTGTCAGACACACAAATAACAATCAAATAACAATCTGAGCCTGCAAAAACAAGCACTTTTAGTGGACATACTTTGATCGGCGCATTTGCCCCTGCGGATTACGTTGCAGCCATAGCAGCCCGTTTCGCTGACTGAGGTGATCTATCAGAGCAATTCCAAAACTTTTTGTACCTATTTTGGGATATAAATGACGAATATGTACAAATAGAGCCCAGGTTTAAAAATACTGGAATTCCCCTTTAATGTACAAAGCTCTCAACGCTCTTAGGTTCACAGACAGGCTTCCAAATCATCAGGTCAGCTCCAGACCTTTGGACCCTTTGGTGAACAACAGTCATTGTACTGAACACCGTGGAGCAAGAGTCCACTGACTACTGCTATCTCCAAAAAGCAGGTCATGTGTTTGTTAGTTTAGCACAGCCATTATTGATCCGTTCTCAGGTCAATGTGTGTGTTTGCAACAACATATTCCCCTGCGTGTCAGAGTTGAGCCCCATAAAGAAAATGCCTCCATAATGCCAATCCATAATTATTTTAATTATATCAGTTTTCATCAGTTATCATACAGAATGTAAATGAAAACAACGCCATTATAGCTTCAAAATACATTGAAAACCCAGTTTTCGCAAAATTGGCAATCTCTCTGTCAAGAACAGGGTCAATCAATTTGCACATAAAAAAAAAATCATATATTAGTGTTCAATGGTATGCTTTGTTTATGTTTGGATTTAGGATTGCATATTTAATGTGTAAATAGCCATCTCTGAAAAAACTTACACAGGCATGTTGATGTCTGCTCATCATTGTCATTGCCTTGCTCTGGAAAGTGACAAAAGATCGAGTGAGTGATCAGTAATAAGTAAGTGATGAATATAAATATATAATAATTCTAAAATATTTTGCAAAAAATATTTTGCTGATGAAACAACCTCTTACTTTCCTGTTTCCTCTAATGGTATGGACAAAAGTATTTTGCGTGCTCTATTCCTTTAAATTTCCATCAGCAGTGAAAATGAACACGCTGAACTAAATCATTTAGAAGTTATTTTACAAACCTTCTTAGCACCACGCATTAAGTTCAAGCCACACAATGAAATGAAATTGTAAAAAGTGTAAAATTACAGATAAATAACAATAATATTAAGATTTAAGATGCACTGATACAATAATGATCTAGTCAGTAATGGCAGAAGGGCCTAATAACATGCAATAGCTGCTACAGTGAGCATTAGGTTAAAAAAAAGCAGATGCTTGTAGGTAAAGGAGGAACTTACGAGCCAATGTGTAGCTACTCAGAAGCAGTAACAGATATAACTTGGTGTCACCCATGATGGGCAATCAAGAAAAAAAACTAGTTTCCTCAGGGTTCTTCTTCTGTCTCAAGCTTGACTAACGCACTTCCACCTCTATCCAGATCTTTTATAATGTCCCTCTTTCCAGTCCCTCCTTCACCAAGCCCTGCTGTGTACTAGAGATAAATAGTCTCGATTCAAAGTTCAAATTGCGACCATCATTGAATTTTGGGGAGATGTCAGTATAGGATTTTTTATTTTGTTGTGGTATTAAAACATAGTATAAAAAAGGGTAGTGTAGATGAGGAACATTTGTTCTCTATGGGGTGTTAGGATTCTAAATTTTTTACCTGGATACTAATCATAGTTAGATAATAGAAAAAGGTTCATGACGCAACTGCTTCACAGGGACTCTTTTATCACATTTTGTTTCATGTGTTCCATATAACCAGAACCAGTGGCGGCTGGTGCATTTTTCTCCAGGGGGGGCTATACCAAAAAGTACAAATTCGTTATAATAATTATCTTTTATACTACAATATGTAATGGTGAAAGACTAAAGTAACCGAAAAGTGCCTCGATAAGTGCAACAGAAATCTGACAACACAGAACCCTGAGACAATGGCAGAAAATTATGAACACAATAAGACCTAATAGAAAATAACATTTAAGAAAAAAATAAATTAATATGGTATTACATTTGAAATACCCAGTGCCATCAAAACACTGAGTGAACTGACTCAAACCTATATGACTTTGCCACCTTGTGGCTTAAACTTTTTGTACATAAATTTTGCCCTTCTCTCCTTGAGAGATGCACATTTCTCAATGACTCTATGGCACCACAGAACTTGACACAGTTTATTATTTTAGACAGGATGTGCCTGTTTTTGTCAACCTCTTCATTATGCTTACAGATCCCTATCCTGTAGCCTTCATCAAGCTGAGCAGCTATGTTTACTTTCCCAAACATTTGCTTTTGATTTTTCTGATATGTGGTTTAAATCATTCAAACCTGTCTGAATCCATGCTGGGTCTGAGACCTGTTGTTTGAAAAAGGGTGCAGGGAAAGCAAAATAAAGCATTGGTGTCACTACATACAGTTAGCCAAGCCTTCCTACTAAACCAGCTCCTTGAAAACGACCGAGTATAATTATTGTTTCATTCTGGCGCATTTTATGTCAGATGTCCCACGAGCCACTCGCTCTCTGCTGCCAACCAGTGGTTGGTGGTGTGTAAATCAGCAGCATTCAGATAAATGCTGTTTGTACATGCGCAGCTCACCAAGCTCCTATCTCTTGTATTGAGGAGCGAACTGCGCATGTACAATTTATAACGAGAGTCAATGGGCAAAGATTTTTGCGCCCCAGGCCGGAAATACGTGACCTAGCAGTAACTTTAGACAACGTAGAACAATTTTAATCTACATTTTATTGCAGATTATACATTCTACTCACTAACTATATAATATTTACGTCGCTCATTAAAAAAAAAAAAATGAATCAATGAAGTCTAGGATTTGGGGAGTGGTGGGGCGGCGCCCTAGCGCCCTCTATTGGCCAGCCGCCACTGACCAGAACCATGGCCTAGAGAGACCAACCAGATGGCCTATATGTTGAGAAGCATCCGTCCTGCTTAAGTGCCCTTGAGCAAGACACTGGGGTGGATGATACCAATCCAGAGAGGTACCATATTTTACGCACATGGTCACATTTTATGATTTTATTCATCAACATTGCAATAGGCTACTAACAGGCTGTAGTCGTATTGAGGTTTTTCCAGGTCACATTGTCACATGGGCAAGGTACCAAAGTCTTATGTCACAGGGACTCTTTTATCACATTTTGTTTCATGTGCTCCATATATAGCCAGAACCGTGGCCTAGAGAGACCAACCAGATGGCCTATATGTTGAGAAGCATCCGTCCTGCTTAAGTGCCCTTGAGCAAGACACTGGGGTGGATGATACCAATCCAGAGAGGTACCATATTTCACGCACATGGTCACATTTTATGATTTTATGTTTCTCCAGCAGCCTCCCTAGCTGCTCTCTAGATCATATCTGCTCTCTCCTCTTGGACTGCAGATTCCATCTGAAGTCTTGGTCACAATCAACTCCCAGCTGGCTGATTTCTGACATGGTTCAGCTGGGGCAAGATGGCCTGACTGTGGCCTGCTGGGGAATGTAGTCCACTCCCCACAGTTTCTCCATGGCAGATGCCCTGGTCTGCCACAATAGTATGTAATGGTCCTTAGTTAATTAGTTGGAGGTTGAAGGGTATAGTACAGAGCTCCTGCAGATAGATCTACTTCTCTGTTGATCCTTAAGAAACTCCTTGATTTTAAAGATATGTACACTGTTCTTGTGCCTGTTTTGGTCTTGGTCTTGACCTCGTTGGACCAGGTCCTGACTTGAGCTCGACTGGACCTGGGGCCTGTTCCAAGAAGCGGGTTCAGCAAACTCTGAGTCTAACCCTGCACTCTGAGTTGATTAATTCCGAGATGGCAAAGTCTGAGTTTTCGGTTCCAGAACGGCTGATTTGAGTTAGTTCAATCAACTTTGAGTATGTTCACCTTGAGTTAAGTGCGTGCGCGACGACAATAAAAAGTCATCATCAATGGAGGTCCGATACTACGATTCACCATGGTAACCAGCAAGCAGAAGGGTCGTAAAGGAGAGGGAATTGGCGTGGGAGAGAATCGCTGGCCGAGTCAATGCGTACGTTTGAATGCAGTAGTGTATTCATTTAACATTTAACCACACTTTCTTATAATATTACCTACATGTGAGAAAGTGGTGGAATGGTATTGGAAAAAAAATTTTTTCATTTAGGTGCAATCCCACGGGCGCAAAGCGCTCTTGGCAGCAGCTGAAAATGAAATATAAAAACATTACAATAGAGTCATTTAGCAGACGCTACTAACTGTTGCTTTTGTATTTGTAGGAAATAAAGAAGACCAAATGAAATGTGTCTTTATTTGACTGCTCGGGGTGGTGGTAGCTTAATCCGTGAAGTGTAAACGGCATATTATATCTTGGACAGCTCTTCCATCCTGGACATAGAACATCTAATCGGGGTCTCAGAATCCTCTCCCGACATAAGGCTATGCAAATTACTTCCGCTTGAATATCGATCGGGTTACCGAGGAAAGGACACGCCATGTCCGACAGCTGCTTCAGGTTCAGCAGAGGGGAGGAGATAAGGAGAAAGTCAGGGTTTGTTCAAGAAAACCTGCCAGCGAGCAAGTTAGGTTCACAGAGTCAGTTACCATGGTAACTGAATCAGAGTTTGAGTTACCTCTCTTTCTGGAATGGAAAACCCAGAGTTTCCCTCATCTCAGGGTTAACAAACTCAGAGTTTTCACTAAACCCGCTTTCTGGAACAGGCCCCTGATCTTGGCATTGACTCAAACTAAACAAAGGCGATCTTGACCACAGCTCTGCTCAAAATAAAAGAGCATCAAAACACATCCACACCCACACAACAATCAAGCCAAATTGCACAACACATATACACACTAAACTCATACTCACCCGCACACATCCTCAGAGCTATTATGATCTATTGTGGAAATTACAGTTAGTCAAAACTTTGATGGCTTTGATTTTATTTTTTAAATTATTTATTTCCATTAACTGTGGCAACCTAGTTCTGCGGTGTGGCATGTTTTTTTTTAGGGCTTTCTAGGTAAAGCTATCCAAGAAGCTCTGGTGTTAGCATTTTATCAGGTCTGCTGTTGGTTATAGGTCATGATCATAATCTTTTTATGCAATCTTAGATTGGGATGATGATTTATGTTCCAACAGGACAATGACCCAGACATCTAACCAGATCAACACTCGAATGGCTTCGGAACAAGAATGTGAAAATCTTTGAGTGGCGCAGCCAAAACCCTGACCTGAAATCTGTGGAATGACTTGAAGAAAGCTGAGCTTCTGCAAGGAAGAATGGGAGAAAATCCCAAAATCCAGATGTGTCAAGCTGATGTATCCAAGAAGCTTTATTCACTGCCAAAGGTGCTGCTACAAAATATTGACTAAGGGGGTTTAATACTTCAAATGAAATGTTTCTGTATGTCATTACCAATACAAACAAATCTGTAGAAACAAATCTAAAAACATGTTTTTACATTATAGGGTATTTTGTGTAGATTGTTGACAAAAAAACATTTTGAATTCAGACTGCAACACCATAAAATGCAAAAAAGGTCAAGGGGTTGAATGCTTTCTGAAAGTACTGTATATATGCCATCTTGTATAGGCCTTTATGGTTATGATATGACATGACATCTTGGAAAAAAACTGCTGTATTTTTATTTTTAATTACAGATTCCTCCCTAAGTATATTCTTTATTTTCGCTTTGGTCATTTGTATTACTCAAAAACGTTGGAACACATATTCGTCAATGAGGTGTTTATTTTGAAGGTTTTAACCGGACGTGTTCTTTTTTTTAATTTTTTTTATTTTTTTATTCTGGCTGATTTGATAGTGGTCCAGTGGTTTAGCTGTGACATTAGGTAGTAAAGACCTGTTCTCCTGTCATTGTCTGAAAATGTCCAGAGTCCAAATGCTGAGAGTGTTGGTCAACCAGCGACTAACTGCGGCTGTTGAAGAGATATTTGGGCTGTTTGAAAGAACGATAGAAGAATACGAGGAGGAAGTTTCCCGTTCAAATGAGGAGAATGAACGACAACGCAAGCTACTTAATGCAATTTGTGTTTCCACTCATTCTCTGCAAATGTCCAGAATTCAAATGCTGAGAGTGTTGGTCAACCAGCGACTAACTGCGGCGGTTGAAGAGACATTTGGGCTGATTGAAGAAACGGTAGAAGAATACGAAGTGGAGATGAATCGCCAGCGGAGGTTGCTGGAAAATGTTCAGAGGCCTGAGATAAACAAAGCAGGTTTGTATATTAAGTATTTAGAGTATAATAACTCAATTTATCCCGTTTAAAAAGTCCAATTTTACTTTGTGTTATTATACAAATACCTTTACAGTAATTGATTGAATAGAAGAGGCAGAATCCATTATCTGTTGATATTCATTATTATGGAGTGGCTAAGAGTTAGCTCGACATTACGAGAATAAGACCGGAAGTAGGGAGGCTTTGTCTTCAAAATAAAACGTAAAATGTGTTAAAAGGATAGTTACTTGATAAAGTGTACAGAAGAACAAAAATCGTTTAAAAAGACACTATAGAATCAATACAACAAACCGTTGCTCATTTGTCTGCAAAATGTCCTTTCCACAGCATAAATGAATAGCAATATAGGCCCAAGCAAGATGCTGCAAGGTTGCCAAAAACAAACAAAGTAATTCTCAAATACCAAAGTTAGACTAGACAACTTGGAAGGGTGACTACTATCTTATACAAGTGTATTTTAACTTTTTCCAGTTGTTCCCAAAAGCTATATAATGGGAACCCTAGTTCCTGAGGTCAAGTCATTCAGAATAAGCCACTACTGAAATGCCATATACAGTATAGGATTCAATTATAACTGTATATTATTTAAATGTTTATTGTATTGTCTACTGCAAGGTGTCTCCCTTCATTTCAAGGAGATATAATAGTGAAATATATCAATACAATCTCCAAATGTTCCAACAAGATTTATTAGATTCATGGAAAAAGGGTTCAAAAATAACTAAGGTTCTTCCCAGACCTGGGCACAGTTCACTTGGGTAAAAGGGCTCAGTCTCTGGTAGCACTCTGTGTAGACACACAAGAGATGGGTGAGAAGATCAGCAGCATCTTTGTTCGCTCCCAATGTGTGGTTTCAGACGGTCAGTCCGTCTGTAGACTCCTCTTGTACAGAAACCTGACAAATTGTCCATTGTCAAAACATAACCAATATTCAGTTCAAACATTCACGAGTAAAATGTATTATGATGCCCACCACACCAAGCCCTTGGATTGGCAAGCTGTGAAGTGTCTACATGCTCTGGCTAGGGAGACACTGATATGCTATGATGCGCTATAGACGCATACACCGATCAGCCACAACATTAAAACCACTGACAAGTGAAGTGAATAACATTGATTATCTTGTTACAGTGGCACCTGTCAAGGGGTGTGATATATTGGGAAGCCAGTCATTTCTTGAAGTTGATGTGTTGGAAGCAGGAAAAATGGGCAAGCGTAAGGATCTGAGCGACTTTGACAAGGGACCAAATTGTGATGGCTAGATGACTGGGACAGAGCATCTCCCAAACTGCAGGTCTTGTGGGGTGTTCCCGGTATGCAGTGGTTAGTACTAGGGGTGGGCGGTATGGCCTAAAATTTATATCACGGTATATTTAGAATTTTGGACGGTAACGGTATATATCACGGTATATTTGTTTTTCTTATAATAATAATAATAATAATAAAAAATGCTTTAGGAGCAGTACAAGTACTCTGGGATGGTAACGATTTATTCCCGGGGGGTTAACTATGAGGTTTCTACTGGGCTCTTCCATTAGTATTCTGTAATCTGTATATTATGACAAAATTGACATTGAACTTAAGTGTTTATGAATGTTTTATTGTGCAAAACTGCACTGTATTAAATATAAATAGCACCTTATATGCAAACTTTTTTCCAAAATAGGTTCTGAACAATACAAATAAATATTTTCAAAAAAAATAAACATAAATATGTAAATTTCAAGTATTCCAATACTTCAAATAACTTCTATTGTATATAACAAAAACTTCAAAGGTTAGGCAACATGCCATACGATGTCTGCAGACATTTGCTATTCAACTTCCAGTCATTGTTGATAAAGTGCATTGTCAGACTCATATATGGCTCCGATGTGCGGCTCGACCACAGGTCGGTCGTAGTAGCAAAGTGTGTCACGTTCCGAAGTTCTTCCTCCACTTTCTCCCAGCACTTGCTGTATAACATGGGTATAGCAGTTTGGCTGAAGTATTTTCGACCTGGCATCACATACCTCGGATCCAGTGTTTTGATCAATGCCTTAAAGCCCGTTCGCTCAACTGTTTGTATAGGAACTATGTCCTTACATAGGTACTCCGTTATGGAATGTGTAATGTCCTTCCACCGCTTGCTTTTTTTGTCATACGGATAGCCACTGGAAAATGACTCGGCTAGCGATGTCTGCGTTGTGGTTTTTCATTTAGCACCACTTGCGGAGGGACTGCTTGTGTCTGCGCGCATCCTAGTACTCTCTTCATACTCGCGGACATGTTTTGTTGTGAGGTGATAAAACAGATTGCTCGTGTTACCACCGCCGGCAACAACTCTCGCTCGACATTGCTTGCAGATAATAGTTTTCTGCTCAAGGTCCGACTTTTTAAACCCAAACCACGTCCAGATGATGGACGAAGCACCTTTCTTAATCTTCTTCTTTGTTTGCATCGGGAACGGGAGCTCCCGCATCATCCATTTTACCATGCATCTTCAGAAAGCATGCATCTGTTTACGTCGAAGTTTACGTTGCACTACTCACATGTTTTTTTTAGTAGCCAATAATGGACCAACTTTTTCACATCGTCTTTTTCCACAAGCTAGTTTATTATCTTTAAATGGCAGTGCGCAGTTCGCTAGCTTTGTGTGTTACATTTGTAAATGTGAAAAAGTATTTTTACATTCAAAGAGCCTAAAAGTAGCCTTCTGCCGGTACATCCGGTAGAGTCAAATCTCTACCTTGGCACGGATTTCTACCGGTATACCGGTTCAACCGTTATACCGCCCACCCCTAGTTAGTACCTACCAAAAGTGGTGGAAGGACAACCGGTGAACTGGTGACAGGGTCATGGGCGTCCAGGGCTCATTGATGCAAGTGGGGAGCGAAGGCTAGCCCGTCTGGTCCGATCCCACAGAAGAGCTACTGTAGCAATGTTCTGTTGGGAAACCTTGGTCCTGGCTTTCATGTGGATGTTACACCTACCTAAACATTGTTGCAGACCAAGTACACCCCTTCATGCTAACTGCCCTGCCACACTGCAAAAATTGTTCAGGAATGGTTTGAGGAACATGACAAAGAGTTCAAGGTGTTGACTTGGCCTCCAAATTCCCTAGATCTCGCAACAGGACTTGCTGCTAACGTCTTGGTGCCAGACACCATAGGATACCTTCAGAGGTCTTGTGGAGTCCATGCCTCTACGGGTCAGAGCTGTTTTGGCGGCACGAGGGGGACCTACACAATATTAGGCAGGTGGTTTTAATGTTATGGCTGATCGGTGTATATGCAGCAGAGTAGGTCAATTGGTGATGTGATATAGTGTGTCTCATTCCAGCGCCAGTTGTAATGAAACATCTTCTGATGCTAAGCTAGGGAACATCATCAGTGATGTAACCTGGAGTCCTCGGGTGTTTCGGGTCTTTCAACATCAGACACCCTCATTCAGGCGACCCAGCTGAGGTGATCAAGTCTCAGCTTGTGCCCTAGTAGCATTCTCCCACGGATCCGCTCTCTTGATCCAGAGCCACCTGGAGGCTTTCTCTGCAGCCTCTGTGTTATAGATGGCCTTCCTTCTCCTCTCGCCTGTGATGCCGAGTGCAGTGTAAGCCCTACAGAGGGACTGTCCTGCAAAGCCTCTGCACCCTACCTCCACGGGCAAGCACCTTGCCTTCCAGCCTTGTCTGTGGCAGTCGCTGACTAGGCTCTCGTACTTCTCCCTCTTCCGCTCAAAGGCCTCCTCCATGCGGTATTCCCATGGCACTGTAAGCTCCAGCATGATGACGTTCTTCGTTGCATCTGACACCAGCACAATGTCAGGTCTAAGGGTGGTCTTGGCGGCATGCTGAGGGAACTTGAGTTGCCTGCCCAAGTCCACTGTCAGCTGCCAGTCCTGTGCAGTGTTGAGAAGCCCTGTTGTTGCTTTAGGTGTTGTTCTTGGCTTCTCTCCAGCTCTGATGAAGCTGATGGTTTCCTTCATGGGTTTTGACCTCTGGCAGCTGGTGATGGCACTGCAGATGACCTCTGCGATGGTCTTGAGCACCTGATCATGCCACCAGTGGCATCGGCCTCCCCCCAGAGCCTTTGGACAGCAGCTCAAGATGTGCTCAAGTGTCCCCCTTCTCTGGCAAAGGGGGCACGCTGGTGTATCGACCAAGCCCCAGCAGTGCAGGTTGGACGGGCTGGGAAGGACATCATAGACAGCCTGGACCAAGAACTTGATGCACTGTGGCTCTGACCGCCAGAGGTCAGTCCACGAGATCTTCCTCTCCACAACTTGCTCCCATCTAGTCCAGGCGCCTTGCTGTCTCATTCCCACTGCTCTGCTGGACCTCTCCTCCTCAACAGCTGCTCTCACCTCATTCTGGACTAGTTTCTGCCGCTCCTTTCCCCGAGCCTTGTCGAAACGGGGGGGTTGCGACAATTCCTAGCCCAGCCCTTCCTCTGGTCACAGCTCCCACGAGGACTCCATGGTGTAGCCGTGACTCTGCCTGCTCCACTGCAACCTCCGCTCTCCACTTCCTGCCGGTCTTGACTGCTACCCCTGCCCCAGAGACTTTAGGGTCGTCAGACTCTCGGAACTGTAGCACCTCCCTTGCACGCAAGACCTTGAACTCCTCCTCGATGAATTTCAGCGGGAGCCTCAGTTTGCAGGTGTTTCCATAGAGTGTGATGCTGCTCAAGCTCCTTGGTAGACCTAGCCATCTCCTCAGGTGGCGGCTGACTCTCCTTTCCAGGTCTGAAATGGTGGAGATCGGGAACTCATAGAGGAGCAGTGGCCACAGGATCCTTGGCAGAATCCCGTGCTGGTAAATCCATGCCTTGAATTTCCCTGGAAGGCCTGTCCTGTCGACATGTTTCAGCCACCCCTCCAGCTCCTCGCAGGTGTTCTTAATGGATGCTGTATCCTTGAGGCTGCTGTCGAAGGTCTTCCCCAGGCTTTTCACCGGCTTCTTAGAGATGGTAGGGATTGGTGTGTCTGCGATAGAGAACTGGTACTTATCCACAACTCTGCCTTTCTTCAAAACCAAGGACCTTGATTTTGCTGGTTTGAATGACATCCTGGCCCATACCATCAGCCTCTCCAGCCCCTTCAGGATCCATCCATTCCATCCATCCATCTTAAGTCGTCCATGAAGGCGCGGATTGGTGGTTGGCAAATCCCAGACTTGGACTTGGGGCCTCTGCACTCTGGTTCAGCAGATTTCACCAGCATGTTCATCGCCAGAGCAAACAGGATCACTGAGATGGTGCAACCTGTGATGATTCCCACCTCCAGTCTGTGTCACTTAGATGTTGTTGACCCTGCTGAGACTCTCAGGCTGAAGTCGCTGTAGTAATCCTGGATGAGGTCTCTTACTGAGGCTGGAACATGGTGCCTCTCTAGTGTCTCCAGCACCAGCTTGTGGGGCATCGAGCCATAGGCGTTTGCCAGGTCTAACCACAACACCACCAGATCTCCCCTGTTCTCCTTAGCTTATCTGAGGAGCTGTGTGACCACGCCTGTGTGCTCCTGTGGTGGCATCCCTGGGGTACCAGGGGTACCAGGGATGCCACCTTTCTGCACTGTGCAAGTGTCAATGTATCCATTCTTGAGGGAGAACTCAGCCAGTCGCTTAGCTACAATGCTGAAGAAAATCTTTCCTTCAACACTGAGCAATGAGATGATTCTGAACTGGCTGATGTTCTTGGAGTCCTCCTCTTTAGGAATCCACACTCCTTCTGCAAACCGCCACTGCTGTGCTGTTTTGCCTCTTCTCCAGATGACCTTAAAGGGGGGGTATTGTACTAATTTTGGGCTATTTAAACTGTTCCTGGGGGTCTTTACAAGACGTTTGTGAAGTCTATATCAAAACAAATCCTGAGGTGTGTGTTTCAGTCTCTCATTTTCTCCATTGTAGAGAACAGGCTGTTTTGAGGGCGTGTAGGTTGTATGTAATGAGCACTGCTCTGATTGGCCGCCTCACGCCTCACTCACGGCATGCGGCGGCCAATCAGAGCAGTGCTCATTACATACAACCTACACGCGATCGCCTGGCGGAGACGGAGAGCAGAGCGCTCATGCTAACCATGGCGGCCGCTCCAGAACCAACACTGAGACCGTACATGTTTGAGCCAGAGTCTGACCCAGAATGGGAAGAGGCAGCTGAGGCGGTTCCACTTAGTTTCTCAATGATAATAATTCTGTGTAATATTGTACTTTTGTGCCTTGTGTTTGTGTATATGGATGTGTGAGCGACACTCTCTGCTGTAGCCGGTCTATTTATGGCTCATGTCCATAAGCTTATTGAATACAACTTGCAGACAAGCTAGGATTGACAATTTTGTTGAGCCAGTTAACCAATATATTATTGGATGCAATCTATTTGCATCCAAACAGCGCAGCCAAACAACCAAACACGATTGTACTAATGGTGGCTAAAGTTTACCAAGCCTGACACGTTCGACAGACTTATAAAACAGACACTGGTCCCAACAAATAACTTTAAGATGAGTCCTGACTCCAACCAATAACTTTACTTTTACTTTACTTTACTTTTAATGACTCCAGCTTTAGTTTTCTCTACTTCTTCCATGCCCAACAAGCCCGTGGCTAGCCCCGCTAGCTCGTTAGCTAACCAGCAGGTGAATATACTAACCAGACTAATTTGGTAAATTAAATCAAAACATGGTGACACTTACAGATTCCAATTTTGCAGATGGGTCACGTACCTTATGAATTGCTCCATCTTTAAGCTTCAATTTAGATGCTAATCCTGCCGTTGCTCAAGCAGTCTGAGGACTGATCATCACACACAGAAAAAACTGTAGCCGTTGCCGTTAAAAATAAAATTAATCCACTCTGTCCTGGCATTTGTGCGTGTTGGGAGACTGTGCAGGGATCTATGTTGCTGCCTGCATCCTACAAAATAATAACTGGAGTTGATATATCTCCTGATATGTTGTTTTAGCTTCAGTCGTCGCAAAGTAATGGTGCATTCCAGTGTACTCGGAAAAAACGGCGTCCGAATGTGATATGCGCCGCTCTTCACTAATGGCGCTGTAGTAGTTGATGTTTAGTTTAGATGCTTGTAACATTCTGAGACTTACCATATAAACATGAGTTTGCTGCGGGCGATTATGTTTTCCCGAGCAGATGCACTAGAACACATTTAGATTGGAAGTTAGGAATACCGACTCGGAATTATCGATTTCCGAGTGCAATGGAATGCACCATAAGCAATGGCTTGCGGCACTGCCGTGAGCTGCATTTTGCGACGACGTAAATGAGATTGGTTGTTCAACTGGGCGTGGGCATGCTCTGAGAGGGGCTGGATTTGCACCTTATGACGTCCAAAGGAACCATTTTCTGAAACGGGCTGTTTTTCTCCTATCTTTGGCACCGTTTTGGGAAAAAGGAAAATACAGAAAAACGGGTTGACTTCCAGATTTCAAATTTTCTCAGCTGCTTAGGGAAGTAATTTCCTGTGGAACATGTATAAGCGCCAGGAATAAACCGTTTTCCATAATATGGGTCCTTTAATGATCCGCCAAAGCCGGTGTAGCAGCTTGGGGCAGTGCTTATACACCTTGTAGGATGTTCCGCTTGGTCCTGGTGCTGACCTGGACCTTGCTTTCCTCACCACATCCTGCACTTCTTTCAGGAGTGGCTCCCTCAGATCAAATGCCTCTGCAGGCTCTGGTGGTCTTATCACGGCCTCACACTGCCCTAGGTCTTGGTCTCTGGTGGGGTCACTGAAGGTGTCGTGCAGGTGTTGGTCGACTTCCTCCTTCGAACAGGCTAGGCGTCCACTGCGTTTCTGCCCAAGGAGATGTCTGGTGAACCCAAATGGGTTGTTGATGAAGGCAGTCCACTTCCTAGCCCTCTCCTTCCGCCGCCTTCTGTGTTGCTCAGCTCTGCACAGGGTTAGGAGCCTCTTCCTGAGCATGAGTCGAAGCTCTGCCAATGGTGCCCGCTCCTCTTCACTAGCCTCAATACTAGCTTCAATAGCCACAGCAGCTATGCATGGTAATATTGATCCTGTGAATGGTCACTGTCCATGGTCCTGACAGCCTTCCCTAGCCCTTGGGGAGTGTTGACGCCCCTTGGCACTCTGCTGCATGTTTTGCAAATCCGCTCCATAAATTTCGCTCAACAGTAAAATAATGTACACTGTCAAATTGTGTTTACAACCTCATATTCTCAGCAAATGAAGGGTTTTATTAGGTGTCACTGCAAGCGGACGTGTGCTGAGTTTAAATCGGACCACCCAAAAGAAATTGTACCACAATAAAGTACCAGTTTTTAATGCTGCCAGATGTGAGTCTTGGTAGGTTTTTGGTGATTTTTCATTTTGGTGGTGACTAAAATCACTTGCAGCCCACCTAAGTGATGGATAAACAGGAAATGCCCAGGTTATGTTTAGAAACCAATATGAATAGAGAGTAGATGTAATTTTCAACATACTATTTTAGAATCCTGTTGGCCTGGCAGAGATGCTCTTGGGCTGGCAGACCCACAAGGGCCTACTATGATAGGGGAAACCCCGTAATTGTTGACAGTTTGATAACCCCTAACAAAGGTCAATTGTGCTATTTGCTATTTTGAAGGCAAAATTGTGAAATTATTCTAAAATCAGAAACAGGCTTAAGTTATACTATTGTTGTTATTTTGCCCTATCCATTAGATTCTCCACAGCTCCTTGTCTGTAAAGTGGAGGTTCCCCATGAGCAGCAGGAGTGGAGCCCCAGTCTGGACCAGAAGGACGCAGAACTCAGACACATTAAAGAGGAACAGGAGGAACTCTGGACTAGTCAGGATGGAGAACAGCTTCAAGGGTTGGAGGAGGCTGATATCATCAAGTTCCCATTCAGTCCAGTCCCTGTGAAGAGTGAAAATGATGAAGAGAAACCCCAGTCTCCACAGCATAGTCAAACACAAACTGAGCAGAACAGAGAGGTAGAGCCTCTAGCCAGCACCTCTACTGAACAGATGAAAACAGAAGCTGATGGAGAGGACTGTGGAGTATCAGAATCAGCCAATGCCTTACATCTAGCTGATGATTTAGAAGAAATTAATGATGGCCAGCTCCTCTCTTCAGACTTTTCTGAAATTGAGACTGAAGACAGTGATGAGGATTGGAAGGAGACTAGTGAACCTCATTCAGGTTTAGATGCACTGGACATGGGGGACAGGCCCTTTAGTTGCACAATTTGTGGTAAAACCTTTAGTTTGGTGGAACATCTAAACAGACACACAATAAATCATTCAGAGAATAAACCCTTTAGTTGCCCAGTTTGCGGTAAAGGATTTCATCAGAAGAGAAATGTGCAGGTACACATGAAAAACCATACAGGGGACTTGCCTTTTAGTTGCTCAGTTTGTGGTAAAAGATTTGGTTACAAGGGAATTCTGGAACGACATATGACCAGTCATACAGGGGAGAAACCATTTGACTGTACAGTTTGCGGTAAAGGATTTGGCCTAAAGGGGCATTTGCAGAGACATATGAAACTCCATACAGGGGAGAAACCTTTTGGTTGTTCAGTGTGTGGCAAAAGATTTACCCAGCGAGGAACAGTAGTTACACACATGAGAAGTCATACAATGGAGAAACCATTTAGTTGCTCAGTTTGTGGTAAAAGATTCAGCCAGAGTGGAACATTGGGTACGCACATGAGAAATCATACTGGGGAAAAGCCTTTCGGCTGCTCTGTTTGCAACAAAAGTTTTAGTCAGAGAGGGGCATTGATTACACATATGAGAAGTCATACTGGGGAGAGACCCTTCAGTTGCTCAGTCTGTGGTAAAAGTTTTGTTCAGAAATGTAATCTGAAAACACACCTCAGAATCCACACAGGAGAGAAACCGTACAGTTGCAGTGTTTGTGGGAAAAGATTTACTCGCCTGTCAAACATCAGAGGCCACAAGTGTGGTACTGAGGCAGCAGCAGGTGAAGCTGCAGGTGGTGGTGAGAAGAGCTGCTGGTTGAGGTGAATTGTCAGTAAATTTATTTGACGTGCATTGTGATGCATTACAAGTGTATTAGAAGGCCATCAGAAGCATAGATATTGTTCTTACAATATAATCACAAAAACATCATCCAACAAAATTCTGGAAATTACGTTCAATTTAATGTCATGTTAACTCTACAGTTGCCACATAAAGTATTCAACCGCCTCAATTATTTTGCACATTCTATAAATTAAAATGAATTATAATTATATTTATTGTGTTGAATCTGTGTACAGATAAAATAGACGCTTAAACTATTACTGCAGCAAGCCGTAGCTGCCTGCCGTCGCCGGTGTGTTCACTCCCGTTCGTTAACATGGGCGCCAAAAGGAAGCAGGCTCTGTTACACTTCTGACATGAACAAGTGCCATCCAGTTTGAGTGCTTCACTGACAGAAAATATTGGCTCTATCAACTCAGAAATGGGTACTCTGAAGACCAGCACTGGAGATAATACTATGGCTGTTGTTAATGATGTAGCAGCGTTGCAGTACAAGATAATAGTGGACATGGAGGACAGGAGCAGGTGGTGCAACATCCACCTGAAGGAAAGTGCTGAGGGCTCCACTGCAGTGCAGTACCTCACAAAGTCTCTTAGAGTGGGACCCTTGTGTTGCAAACAGATTGAGGTCATGCAAGCCTGTATGGTCTACTGACCACACACCCAAGGATGGACATGGACTTTACACATTTATTTTCAACATCCTGCATTTCAACACCTGTTAAGGCATCCTTTGTGCAGCAAAGAAGGAGTCTCTTCACCATCAATGGCAAAAGAGAGAAGTTCATCACACACTACAGCAACTATACAGTAAAATGCCGACAGGCCTTTACACAAGCAGTGAACACTGCATGCGCAAAAGGGCAAATTCTTCTTGCTCAACCTAGAACCTTGCTCAATGGTTCTACATTTCAGATGTTTGATGTTTGCTTGTGCAAAAGAGAAATGCTACTACGCCAGTTCTTCATGTTCAAGTTGGATATTAACAGAGTTGATTAGGACCAAGTTGTATGCAAGTTTTGTATGAAAAAAGACAGAGGATGGGAAAAAATTATAAATTGTACAGCACTTTCACTGATGTCAAGTCACACTAAGATACTAATGTGCAACAAGGGCTGTCTATTTACACACAGCGTAAGCTGGACAAAGGCAACATGCTTTTTTTTTTTTTTTGGCTAGAAACAGATATAGTAGCCTGTTTTTAAATATTTTATATATGTTTTGTCTTCAAGTTTTAAGACTACTCAGCCAGAGCCCCATTATATTTGGGCATGTTTAGACTTACCTGGCCTATTTCCATCACGTCTTAAAAGAGCAAATTCCTTGAACCTTCTGTGTGATCTTGCACTAATAATTTTATCTATTTTTCTATTCTCATTGGGGATGACTCAGAGTTCGGCTATCAGAACTTTGCTATGTTAATAGTTGTTCATAATAATAATTTAAGTAATTTTATTCAAAATCCATTGCCACCATGGTGGTGACTATATCAGGCTATGTGCACTCAAGCCAGTGTTGGAGCTGGTGAATGAAGGACATTGAAAATAATGTCTTATGTCTTTTGGTGACAAAATAGAACATTAGGTCATTATGCCTGAAGTCCAATAATTTGACCATAATTCACAACTTAAGATATGGGGCAGTCAGGCATGACAGAAAATGGCTTGAGTGAGGGCAACAGCCCTAACAGTTTTCTGACAGTATTCAATTATCAGGCGCTGCCACCTACTGGTGGGAGACAATGTAGCAGGAATTTGCCATCTATACAACAAAAGGATGACATTATGACCAACTTACATTCACAGGATGTTATTTTCACAATATTGTGATTAAAATTGTATATTCCAGTAAAAAATTGAGACTACATCATGATATGATGTATACAGCTCAACCCTTTTATGGACCTGAATTTATTTAGGTAACATCTTTGGCATTTCCTCTGCTATGTTTGTTTTTTTCCCTTTTATATTGTGATCATTTCTACTGACTTGCCAGTTGCTTAAGTTTGCTAGCTGGTCACTGCTGCTGGACTACTGGGCTGCCAGGTAAAAACCACTAGACTGCTGGTGATGCGTTCACTTTATCATCAGTGCACCTTGCTGGAGCAATGTGTTTGGCTTGCCATGGGCCATTTTTATTTGCATTGGGAAATAACTCGGGGTGTCCTGGCCCTATGTATGATGTTTCGGGACAATTCACAAATGGAAAAACTTTGCTACACATTCTCTTCATTCTTGTGAAAAGGAGTTTATTTGCAGTGTTGAAGTTTGCTACTCTACTGCTTTTTACAAAATGGTGAAATGAATGATATACTTTGCCTGGCTGCCTAGGGGGAGTTGAGAAGGAAATTGGTTGAACTATAGTTGCCCCAAGTACAGCTTTGGGCACAGAACCGCATTCCTTTGAAGTAATAAGTGTCATAGCAGACATAAGTTTGGGGTTGGTGATGGGGGGGGGTTTGGGTCTTTTTTGGCGAGTCATAAGGGCTGTTTGGTTGGGTGTAATTTACATGAGTTTACTTTTACAAGGGTAAACAACCTTGTTGGCCTCCAGTGGCTACTTAGTCCTCTATGTCAGTGGTTATAGGTACTGTTAATACAATTGCTCATCAGTGAGTACATTAGCAGTACATTTCTCGCATTGCAGAACAATCCAATGTTTTCTCTTGAACCATTCTTGGGTGCTTTTGGAGGTGTGTTTTGCGTCATTGTCCTGCAGAAGGATTGATTGACACACAATTTTCACTACACTGGGTGTGAAAATACACTGGGTAGCACATCTCGTGTTTCTCTTTCAGCAGTGTGGTCTTCTGGTACAGGCTGAAACCATTACCGCAGACCTCTCCAGGTCAGCCTTGAGATCTCTGGATATCATGCAAGGTGTTTTTTTTCAATGGCTTGCACCACCTGAGATCAATTTTCCTCTTACTATCAGATCCTGGAAGATTCTTCAATTCCATGAGCAAACTTCTTAATTACATTGTGAACTGGAAACAGGAACACCAATGTCTTTAGAGATGGTCTTTCTGACATCCTCAGACAGCTATTTTCTCTTTACCATTTTCACAGATGACAAGGGAAACAGAACAGACTGTTCTATCACTTTAAAATGGATAATTGGTTCATTTGAGTTGAATTACCCTGCAAATGAGAATATTTCCTCCAACAAAATTGATTTGAATTGTTCTAAATCAACTATCGTGGCCAGATAAAACAGACTAGTATTCTTGGTCAACTATGCAGGAAAGGAATTGGCACTACTGCAGTACTCCTAGGCTTAGAGCCTGATTCTGAATGCAACACAGTTTGGTCTCAGTTTCAATCTGCTTTCAGCAGATCCACTTTAATTTTGTACACAGAACATACCTGACCTCTTGACTTTTATTATGAAGGCAGCCAGTGATGCCTCATGCCCTGTTGTGCTTTCTAGGAGCCCCTGGCACATTTCTCATGGTTCTGGGAGGAAGTCAACTCCAAATTCACAGTTCCTGTAACCACAGCTGTCCTAATTCTGAAAGATCTATCGCTGCTCCACATTCCCAAATATAGTGTTTTCAGGCTCAACAGCAGGAAAGTAAATGTAGTTTGTCCACACACTCATAACTATCAGGAAATGGGTACTCACATTCCTTGATGTTATTGACTTGGAACTATCAACAGCTTGCATTAATGGAGCTAAATGTGTGGCTCTCAGAAGCTGAAACATTGTTTGATTTTGTTTTTTTTTTAGTTTGTGTGAGTGGGTGTGTTTATTTATTAATCTGTTTAGTTCATGTATTTGCTTTTTTTGTTTAATTGGGTATATATACTTTTTCTCTTTTTTCCTGGTATTTATTTATTTATTGATCTGTCTATTTATTTCATGTATTTATTTTTGTTATTTTTTTGTTCAGTAGAATATATATTTTATTTTGCTCTTTTTTTTTCTGGTATTTGTTTATTTATTTGTTATTTTATTATTCATTTAATTGTACAATATGTCTGGAGGGGTGTTCCACAAAGCTACTACCTTAGCCAGGCTTATTTCACTTATAGTCTGGCTCATTTTCAGGTTTATTCGGTTCCACAAAGCAAGCTCAACATAGTTCAAGCTGAGTTACTGTGGAAACTTATGCTTCGAAACTAGCCTGCCTCGGGACTTATTAGGTTAACTCAAACAGAAATGAATCTCCGCTTCTCTAAACCTGCTTTCTGGGGTGAGTAGTAGGCAGGTGGGAGGGAGGATTGCTCCTTTAAAGGGATTTGGGAATGGGGAGGGGTGGATCAGTGGAGGGGACGTGTTGGGGGCATTTTATACTTTAGTTTTTGTTTTGTCTCAGTTGTCTTAGGTTCACGTGCAATGTGCTTTTTAAATGTATGTAATGTATGTTGATTGCATGATGCCAGTCAATAAAAGCATTTCATTAAAACAATTTAAAAAATTGAATTAATCAGCTGTGGTTGTGTTGTGTCAGTTGGCTGGGGTCAGGGATCTCTGAGAGGGGAGTTGACAAGGCTGAAGGCCTCCATATTCTCTTCGCCCCATTTCCTCCATTAAATAGTTCAAGAAAGTAAATATTCCACTGTCTTCTCTTGGAGACCATTTACCGGGCAGGGCACGATGCATCAATAATGGCCCTCCACTTTGAGCAGTCTTTTGCAGCGTGTTGAGCTGATACTGCATTCACGTCATATGTGAGTTACCGTAAATATGAGCTTCCAACTGGGAAAAAAAATGTCATGTCAACCTCCTAGTGGTAATTCCGAATAGGAAATAGTCCGCTATCCAAGGTAATGAAAAAGTATTAGTTATATTCACACTAGTACACTTTATTATAATGAAATGTATTATGAAATTGATTTACTATCATAATAAAGAACATAAATGAAAATCGTTTACACTAGCAATAGCCAAGGGCTTCCCAACAAGTGGAACTGTTGAATGGGTTTATTCTACGCCCAGAACGACAGGCTGTGAGAGAGTGAGATGAGAGAGGGAGCGCCGGGCCACTAAGGCGATCTTGCTCCCCCTGGGAGCTTTGGGCCTCGCGCTCCTACCGCCCGCTTTTGAACTGATTTGTTCGGCCCACGGGGCGGGACGGTTGCCGCTCTCTCATCCAGTCAAGCGCAATTTACTGTATACTGGTGCCGGGCCGTGATCAGTTACTTGGTGGTGCAGAGGTTACGTCGCAGCGGGCCCGATCCACTCCCTAGCGCGCAAATTTTCACCCGGTCGATAATGGCACCCTTCTACTATCTTACGCTAGACTCCGATCGGCTGTCGTCGTTTCTCATGCACTAGAACGTACAACCGATCGATACGTTTTATGCCTACCGTCCGTTGTCAACTACCTTCTATACCTAATTTATCCTGGTGACGTTGACAGTTACACCAGCAGCAACTACGTGTGTGTGTGCGGGCGAGGAAACCACCGGGAGATTCGCGACGTCCGTGATCTATTACTGTGGCAACCCGCTGATTTCACTATGGTAGGTCTATGGCTCAGCGGTTATATTATTGGTTATACTGGCTACACAGCGTGATGCACATGAGGCGAGTAAGGCATTGACGGTTATACTGGCTATGCAGCTGCATCCTGTCACATCATGCATTTCTTTGCAGAGTGTGTTTGCAGAGCATGGCATTATACATTTATTATTGACATATCTGGGGTGCCCAGGTGAGTTATCTCCCGGGCCTTTCTGTGTGGAGTTTGCATGTTCTCCCCGTGCTCACATGGGTCTCCTCCTGTAAAAAGAACCCATCTAAAAACATGCAACATCCTGTCCTGTCCCTGACCAAGATGAGGACGTACACCTGGAATTGGTCCCCGGGCGCTGGTGTTGGAGGCTGCCCACTGCTCCCTGGCTGTCCCTGGAGGAAGGTCGGCGGGGATGGGGAAATGCAGAGACCTCATTCAACTCGGACACCCTACCCTGCATGTGTGTGTGTGTTGTGTTCGGCGGCCACTTCCCCCCTTGCATGTGTTGTGTGTGTTGGTGCGTGTGTGCACCCCGAGTTGCAAATAAAGTAATCTTCTTCTTCTTCTTCTTCTTCTTCTTCATATCAGCGAGATGCATATCACATTATAACATTACAGATACATAGCATAGCATTTCATTGCATTCCAGATACACATCAGCTCGAAGCCCATGTATAGGCCATTAATTGCTCATTGTTCACTTTTCATTTCTTCACCCTCTCAACAGAACACGTGAACACTTCCAGGTCAGAGCAATGGGAAATTTCCCCATATTTCTGCTTGGTCTGACATGATGTGAATGCAGCAGCAACAAGTTGACACCTGTCCTCTGGAGGTTGTCAAAGGCATTCTGGAAAATGTTGGAAATCACTAACGGAAGTAGAAGTAGACAAGGGAGGGAAAGTGGGTACAATGAAAAGGTAAATTACAAAAACTCCAAATAAATGCATTGAACATCACAGATATAACAGTGTAAGAGTATCTGAAAGAAGAAGAGAAAACAGAGATTGTCAGAGAGAGAGAGAGAGAGAGGTGTGTGATTCACATATGAGTGAATTTAAGTATGTATTCTGTAATTTTAGTCATGACTGCTACTGAAACAAAATTGTTCACTATTCAGGCAAGAAGCAATTGGTAATGTTGAGCAATGGGCATATGATTGGGGGTTTAGGTTTTCTGTAGAGAAAGTCAGATGATATTCTTTACTCAGAAAATAATACATTCAAATATAACTTGTATGTATGGCATACAAATGTATGTATGACAGAGAGCTGGAAAGAGTGAAAGTTTTTCGTTTTTACAGTGTATATTAAGCTAACATGGTGAGGTTGCATCAACAAGGTGATTAAAAGTGCCAGAAAGTAGTAAATGTGATGAGGTGTCTCACTGGGGTGAAATGGGGGGCTGACCGTTCCTCCTTGAAAACCATGTGGCCTTAATGAGCTCTGTGTTTGACTCCAGAACAAGGTTAATACAGTGAGAAGTATGGGCAGAAATAGGAGAGAGGAAGTAATATTGACAAGCTGAATAAAACACAGGGTCATGCGACCAGTACCAGGTGGAGGAGATGGTGGGACATCTTATAAGGAATATGAAAGGGAAAGAGAAGTGATGAAAACAAAGTTGAGAGAGGGTGGTCAACAAGAGTTTAATTTGAAGAAGATTTTGTAGTAAGATATTCTTAAGAGTTTATCAAAGAAACATGATTGATGTTTAGAATAAGGACACGCTGGTTCGCACTCCAGAACAGAAGGTGGCGCTAATGCACTCAATGCTGGCCGTCAACCCTTGTTAAAATTCAAGAAGAAAGGGAAGAAGATGAAGACTAGGAAGAATACACATTCAAACAGTTGAGCTGTGGAGCTAGGTAGCGAAGGAGCTTACCTGTATTCTTACCATTGTCTCAAAATGTGCAAAGTTCAAATGCTGAGGTCGTTGGTCACCCAGCGGCTAACCGCGGCTGCCTGAAGAGATACTTGGGCTGTTTGAAAGAACGATGGAACAATACGAAGAGGAATGTTCTTGTTCTAAGGAGGACCGACAACGCGTGGTACTGGACGCCATTTGTGGTTCTCCCCATTCTCCGAAAATGTCCAGAGTCCAGATGTTGAGAGTGTTGGTCAACCAGCGACTAACTGCGGCTGTTGAAGAGACATTTGGGCTGATTGAAAAAAACATCGTAGGATACGAAGAGGAGACTGATCGCCAGCGCATGCTGGTGGAAGATTGTGTGAAGCCTGAGATTCAGATAAACAAAGCAGGTTTGTAGGTTTTCGTCCTTACACATAGTCAATCGACCTTATTAAAGTGATGTTTTGTGCCGAAAATCTGGTGACAGTCGAGAAGTGAATACGAATAAGAGTATTCAGGGTATTGGTAACTGTTTTTCTTCGGATTAGACATTGTGAACGACCCCTAAATTAATTTCTACAGATGTTTACTTGTCTTGTTTTCGTTCTCTAGTTAATCAAGACATGTCGGTTTTAAACCTTGGACACTGTTGTGCCTTGTTTCGATGGACTAACTGAAATAGTGTATAATGCTAGCCCTGATACAGGACCCTTTGGGAGTCTTTTATTTTCCCCATACGAAAGTCGACGACCCCTTTAACGAAAAACGTCGAATTTGATTTAACTTACCTAAACAGATGTCTGTAATACTTCACCTGTCTACTTTCACCGCGGTAGTACGCGCTACATCTCCTATGCACAAATAAACTTTGTTAAAGACAGGTATACCACAACATCGCCATTGTAATGAAATCAAAGAGGGCTGACAGACTCCTCGAATTATTTCCCGGCACTTCTTCCGCAGCAATATGCAAGCTGCTGGCACCGGTGGTCCGCTTTGCAGTTCCCACATCTTGGCGCAGACCTATTTTAAATTGACAGTCGACGAGGGGTTAATTGTCGCTACAAGAAAACTCTATTCTGTCCAAGTAATAAAAGTTCCCGCACCTGGGCTATTAGAAAATCAGTTGCAGTCTACCATTCGACCACCGGAGACAGCAGCGTGCGTATAGCGGAAGCAGAGTACCGACGGAGAATTTCGAGGCGTCTGTCAGCCATCTTTGATTTCATCACATTTGAAAT
This sequence comes from Hoplostethus atlanticus, assembly GCA_034670405.1. NCBI lineage: Eukaryota > Metazoa > Chordata > Actinopteri > Trachichthyiformes > Trachichthyidae > Hoplostethus > Hoplostethus atlanticus. The sequence goes on from JAXDDX010000226.1 coordinate 44,071, forward strand.
TTGGGGTCTACCGGTCTTTAACAAAGTCTAAAAGTTTTGGGCATAGCGCGTGCCACCGTGGTGAAAGTAGACAAGTGAAGGATTACAGACATCTGTGCAAGTGAAATTCAATGTATTTTTCTTTCGTTTTAGGGCTTATAAAGTGGTTATAACGTGTAACAATACATGCAGGGGGTGAATTTAAGGCATAGCCACTAATTTATTGTATAACACAGACATGCACTTTTTTTTGTAAAGTGCTTATCCGTGTAACCAAAACACCACAAAAATAACGACAGTTAAATGATGAACTGCAACGAAGTATATGGTATTTGAAAAACAAGACGATTTCTTCAGTCAGTGTGAATTTACTGCATGGAATTCTTGGAATGTGCTTTAAAGCATGCACACATCTAACATTTCCTGTTAGACCTTACAGTGTTATGTAGTATAACATAATTGGAAATAACCAGTATGGATAAGATTTTCTGCATGTCAGATATGGATACATGCATATATCCATGCTAGTTATTTCCAATTATTTTATACTATATAATACCTTAAGGTCTCAGGAAGGTGAAAGGCTTATAAGGAACCTAACTGTTAACAGTTTTATAATCCCATAGCAGAGCAAAAGAATGTGAGTTGTTGTCAAATTTCCTATTTTGAAGGCAAAATTGTAAAATGAGTGACATGTTATTTTTCTTCTTGACAGTATTAAAAAATTGTGAAATCAGCAACAATGTTAAATTAACTGGTATTATTATTTTTCCCTTTTCCATTAGATTCTCCACAGATTCTCTTTAAAGTGGAACTGGACCAACAGCACCCACACCCCATACACATTAAAGAGGAACAGGAGGAACATTTTCAAGGGTTGGAGGAGGCTGATATCACAAAGTTCCCATTGACTCCAGTCCCTGTAAAGAGTGAAAATGATGAAGAGAAACCTCAGTATCCACAGCATAGTCTAACACAAACTGAGGGGAGCCGAGAGGCAGAACCTCTAGCCAGCACCTCAACTGAAGAGATGGAAACAGAAGCTGATGGAGAGGACTGTGGACTATCAGATCCAACCAGTAACGTGACTCCAGCTAGTGATGTACAACCAACTAGTGATGGCCAGCTCTCTTCAGATTGTTCTGAGACTGAAGACAGTGATGATGATGATGATGATGATGATGATGATTGGAAGGAGACTAATGACGCTCAGTCGAAAAACAAAGAGAGCCATGTAAGTCATAACAGATCTCATACTGGGGAGAAGACCTTTAGTTGCACAGTTTGTGGTAAAGGATTTGGGTACAAGAGAAGTCTGTCCGAGACACATGTTAACTCATACAGGAGGGAAACCATTTGAGTGTAAAATTTGTGGTAAAAGAGTTGGTCTAAAGGAACATTTGCGGAGACATAGGATGCTCCACACAGGGGAGAAACCTTTTAGCTGTTTGTGGTAAACAATTTAGCCAGAGGGGAGCAGTGAGTACACACATGAGAAGTCCTACAGGGGACAGGCCTTTTAGCTGTTCCGTTTGTACAAAGTGGACATTTAATATACACACGAGGATACGAGAACACGAGAATACACACTGGGGAGAGACCATACGCTTGCACATTTTGTAGCAAAGGTTTTAGTCGGAGGTCAACATTGCAACATTACACATGACATGCCACACAAGAGGAACCATTTAGTTGCTCAGTCTGTGGTAAATGTTTTAGTACAGAGGGACACCTGACAGCACAATCCACACTTGAGAGAAACAGTACAGTTGTAGTGTTTGGAAAGATTTAGTCGCCTGTCAAATGTTAGAAGCCGTATGTGTGATAGTGACTACAATAGCAGGTGAAGCTGGTGAGCAGTCATTGGGCCTCATTCACAAAACCTTTTTTAAAATTCATTGTAAATTTGTCGTATTTATTACGTACAAAAATACCAAGGTGGGATTCATGAAATATGCGGAAAACCTCAATTTGTGCATTCCCCGGGTGTATCAGATGAGGAGTCCCAATCGTTCGTAAATTGGATGTACGTGCCTGTTCAAGCCGATTTGCATACAGCTCCGGAAAAAATTAAGAGCCCTCTCCAGATGCATAAGAGTCACAGGGACTGAAAAGTAAAGCAGGGCAAGAAATTGTCAATGCTGTTTCATCAGAGATGCTCCATTACTGAGGTAAAAAAGAATAACAAGAAGTAGGCGCATATTATCAGCCACAGGAGGACGGCAGGGCACTGTGGCGCTGTCCAACATGGATCACAGGATCAGTTCCATAATTGGAGAGATCTCTCTTTCGGGTGTCCAGTCGGCATTGGAGTTGAACACAGATCAAATCCAGGCTGCAGCTTCATCAGATGGTAAGACAATATAATTGTATTTGTCTAAGCAGTGTGGCCTTGTACGGGAAAGGCATGTTAGAGCTGCCGAAGTTAAAGGATCCAGTGGTTAGGAGCGTAGCGCCTACAGTTAAAACAGGAAGAAAGTGGAACCCAAAAGAGGCAGTGAAGCAAGCACAGGCAGCGCTTAGACATAGGGACATTTTAGACCAGGTGCAGCATGGGCGTGGGGGCTTAGGGCTGTGTGCAGGGAAACCTGTGTGGAGTAAGGCAACAGTAGTAGAAAAATGTTGATGTATCAGTTAGGCAGGCTTGTACTGGTATGGCTAGGCTAATGCTAGGTCAAGGCTAGGATCCAGGCTAACCAAGGCTAGGGTAATGGTAGGTTGATGGCAGGCATTAGATGGCGAGGGTAAAAGGGAGTTGTGAGGTGGTAGCATAGAGGGGGGTGTTTCCAGGACGCTGGAATACACAGTTGAGCCTTCTTGAGGTGTCGTGGGCCTAACTTAACAAAACATCGGTGAAGGAAGCTGCCCAATTGATAACCCCAATGACGTGCCGCATACCGCTGTTTGCTAGGGTAGGTAACTGGCGAATGGTGCCATCTGAGGAATGACTCTGTAGATCTATGACGGTGTAGCCTGATGTCTGCTATGGTGTTTCATTTGGTGGTGGTTATATCATGCGTTTGTTTTGGTTTTTTTAAATCAGAATTGGGCTGTGTTTACCTTGGATTATGGCACAAGGGATGGTAACATCTTGTCCTGTGTATTAATGAATGTCATGTTTGATCAGTCGGACATTTATGGCAATTTATTGATCACATTTTTTTTAGAAACAAAAACATACATTTTTCATTGCATTTGGGACATTGTGGAAAAAAAACAGTTTCTGCCCTTGTACATTTCCCACAGTAGACATGTGAGAAGTGATTTCCTGTGCAGTGCTTGCATCTCTGTCGGGTTTCCCATGTTGGGGAAATGATCAGTGCCATCCTGCATTGTGTCCTGTTGTTATTGGGCCATCTACTTCTGGTTGACACTTTCACCTTGAAAGTCTTCCTCAACACTACTATCTGAGCTTCCCTCAGTAAGCATTGCATTAGGAGTCCATTCCTCATCATCTTCCCCTAACTGCGCCATGTCACTTGAATTGCCATCCACAATCATACTGATAACATCTTCAACACTGTACCTACTGTACACAAAAAACTAATTGTGTACTCTGAATTTCTTCTCTCAATTGGTCAGTATAGCACACAGATTATGATAGCCAAGCATTGTTTTGAAAATCAATGAGAAAGACAATTAGCATGTGAGCCATTGCAACATCCAACTGATTATCATGTTAGAGCAGGTCGCATATATAAAAAATACATACATCTCAATTTCCACTCTAAATATATCTTATTAACAGCCAAGGCTGTCTGACAGACCGTTTGGGTTTTTCTGTTGCAAATATCTCTGTTCAAATAAAAAGTGAGTCCCCCAGTCATTAACTTTTCCTAAATAAGTGTTAATTTTCTGTGTTAAGGTTTGCAGGTTCTAAATCAAGACAAAATATTTCTGAGCGGTTATTCCTATTACCGCACTTGTAGTCACATTGACCGCATTATCTCCATGTACTGCATTATTACCATATACGACACGTTTTTCCATTTTTTTTGCGCGTCTTACGCTGCTTGGCAATATTTGTTTTTCTTCAATAATTCCCTTTTATGTTTCGGATTGAGATCTTACACTATGAACAGAGTAGTGGCCTATTTGAATTGTATAAGAATAATCTCCTATATTGCCTGATATTTGAGGATCAAGAGGACAAGATGAAGAGAGCAAACCGAAGACTGAATGTACAACAGGCTTTGGCATTGTTTCACAAACTGGGCGAAGAGGAATCTGATGGTGGAGAAATCTCCGACTTGAGCGATGTGGACTGGAGCGATGAGGAGTGTTCGTCTGATTCAAACAATGAGCCAGAGGGACCCCGGTGTAAAAAAACAAGAACTAACAGCACTGCCCCCGTTATGCCAGCTGTGCCATCTATTGCCATATCCACTCCATTGGTATCAGGTAGGCATATGTTATTATTTTTTCCTAACTTTCCTGTTAACTCTGGCCTAGGGCTAGTTCGCTGTCAACTGGATTGCGCCTCTGTGTAGGCCGTATACATTCATGAAAGTGCAGCTGCTTTTAAGTGCAAAGTTGTAAAATCAAAGAGCTTTAAACTATAATCCATATTTTGCAGACCCGAGCCCATCCCATGAGCAGGAGGAGAGTGGGAAAGACGGGACCTTCCGGAAGGTCATTCAGTCTGGAGGACACTTTGGGAGACAGCAGTCCCAAAATGTGTTGACTGAGTCCACAGGCCCAACAGCGCACGCCAAGCGCAACATAGAGGATCCACTGAGTGCGTTTCTCTGTATACTGGACAGCGGTACGCTGCAGCACATACGGGATTGCACAGTGAACGAGGCACACAGAGTAGAGGGCAGCTCGTGGGATGTGTCTGTGGCGGAGCTCAAGGCCTTCATCGCGCTGTTATTTGTTAGAGGGACCTACAGCAAAAACATTGATATGGAGAGCTTTTGGTCAGAGGAATGGGGGCTGTTGTTCTTCAACAAAACCATGCCCAGGAACAAATACAGAGAGATCATGCGCTACCTGCGCTTTGACAAGAAAGAGAGTAGGCGCATGCGTCTCTCCTCTGACAAGTTTGCGTTGATGTCCAAGGTATGGGAGAGATTCATCAACAATAGCATCGCCTGCTATAAGCCCGGGGCCAACATCACCGTGGACGAACAGCTTCTCCCCACAAAAGCACGATGCCGCTTCACGCAATATATGGCAAACGAGCCAGATAAGTTTGGCATCAAATTCTGGCTGGCTGCGGACGCGGATAGCAAATACGTGGTGAACGGCTTCCCATACCTTGGCAAAGACGAGAACCAACCTGCACACCAGCATCTGGAGGAGAGCATGGTGATGAGGCTGGTGGAGCCATACATTGGAAAGGGGAGAAATGTGACCTGCACACAATTTCTTCACCTCTCACAACCTAGCTAAGACCCTCCTGAGCAAGAACACCAGCCTGGTGGGGACCGTCAACAAGGCCAGATGGGAGCTTCCTCCTTCCGTGCAGTATCAAAGAGGGGAGCTGTTTTCAACAGAGGTGCTGAAGCACAAACGAGTCTCTCTGACCATATACCAGGGAAAGCCAAGTAAAAATGTCACTGTACTTAGCACAGTACACCAGAGCGTGGACATTAGAGGTGATCAGAAGAAGCCAGAGGCTGTCAGCTTCCACAACATCACCAAGGTAAGCTGTGTAAATGGTAGTATTATAGAGACGGATACAAACTCATTGATATTGTAACAAATATTTGGGTTGCGCAAAGACTACAGCTTGTGCTAATTTCTACATCAGGTCGGAGTTGACGAGGTGGATCGGATGGCTCGGCTTTACTCTGTCAATGGGGCTACCCGCAGATGGCCCGTGGCAGTGTTCTACAACATCCTGGACCTGGCTGCCATCAACGCGCACATCTTGTACAAGACGTGCACAGGGAACAGCATCACCCGAAGAGCCTTCATACTCCAGCTGGCCAAGGAGCTAAGAGAAGACCACATGCGCATCAAGGCCAGTCTGATCGCACGTGTTCCAAGAGAGCCACATCAGAAAAAGCCAGCAAAACGGAGGCAATGCAAGATAAATAGCCACTGTAAACAGAACAAGAGCCTGGTCACATGTGATGGATGCAAGCGACCTGTTTGTGGGAAGTGCACTGCAAGGGTGAAAAGCTTTTGCACCAGCTGTGAGTAGTGCGTAAATTAAACACAAGGTCAAGTAGGCAGCTGAATGAAATAACTCAATGTTATCCTCTATTTCGTTTCCCTTGACCTGTCAAATTATGCTGTGATTATGTTTGTATACTACCCAAGTTACATTGTATTTTGTTTACTCTTTGCAGTCTACAAAATTTGTATTGTGTTTGTCTATTTTCTGATGTTTGTCTAGAGCGTATTCTGAATATGATGTGATTTTTATTGTCTGACTGCTATTTTGTGTTGCGACATTGATTCCTGCAGCCAATAAATGTTTATTTCATTTATTGTGTCATGTCTTTATTGAAATGCATAGCCTAATAGTTTTCCTATCTGATAGAATAGTGTAAATTATTCTATTTTAGCATTGTCAATACTACAAACCGTTAAACTGTAATGTAATCTGTAATGGTTTAGGAAATTAGGCATTGACTTCCACACGTGTGTTGGCTGTAGCGGCTGTTATAATAGCCTATAGGCTACCATATACTGGGACCCTATAGCTTAATAGGTAATTTTATTTTATTTCTTTTGATCATTTCCACCCAACTTTATCAAACAAATGCATTGTTACTGGAGGTCCACTAATAGGAAGTTTAGCGACATCTAGCATTTGACTACTGATAATTTTTGGAATTTGGTGTGATCCGTCGGTTTAAAGGTGTAAATTTGAGTGCCAAATATCATGTCATAGCATGACATTGATGGAAGATGAATCACTTTCACCTCTAAACCAGTGGTCTTCAACCCTGGTCCTCGGGACCCACAGCCCTGCTGGTTTTCATTCCAGCCGTCTCATCAGGGGCTGATTAACATGTGGCACACCAGGTGAATCTAATTAACTACCTGGTAGGAAGGAAAACCAGCAGGGCTGTGGGTCCCGAGGACCTGGGTTGAAGACCACTGCTCTAAACCCCAAAAAATTTCTGGGCGATTTTTGTTCCTTTTTTCTCACTGTGGGCTCATTTTTCACTGCAGTCCTGCATCCCAATGGAATCAGCACAAGCATGGCTACAAGATGTATTCAAAAATGTGCAGTATAAAACTATATAATTACATTAAAATAAGGTTTATTGGACCTTTTGACCAAAAAAAATATTTATTTATTTTATGGTGGGCCAAACAGGAAATATTTATCAAACTTTGAGTTTGATCAGGCACTGAACTGGCCAGCTATTCAGCACCAACGAGAGCGATCTGAAAGTTAAATTATCTTTTGACGAGTAAAGATAATGGCTGAAAGTTCAAAGGAAATTTGATATATTTATATTATGAATTTATTGGCTACTTTGAACATTGTGTTTCGATCAGACATTGATCTAGCCATCTTTTCAACACCAACGTGACAGATGCGTATTTGTTTATACTCTAGTGGAGTGGAATGGCTGAGAATGCAAGGGAGCCTGTACAATCACTGTTAAATGACAATAGTTTTCTAGAAACTATAGTGATCGCTTGCTCCAGGACGCTAACTGTTACGGCTGTCGGCAGGGCGCCCCAGCTTTTAAAAGTTAACCTCATTTTCCAGTTGGACACCTCTCCCTTATGAAATTGCTGTTTTTATTTTTCACCTTTAGATATATAAATATAGATAGATAAATATTTTAGATCATTTTACGTAATTATTTGAAAACACTCACGGGAAGCTGGCATACAAACTGCTAAAATAACCACTTTAATCTATCTTTTTGTAGGTTGGTGACCAATTGAAGCAACGAATTGAGCAAATGCTAGCTCTCAGATTGACCGTAGTGGACATAGCACGGAAACTTCAAGTCAGCCGCAAGACTGTGTACCAGAAGATAAAGAACTACAAAATAGCTTATCATCGGTTTACAAAGATTTCGACTGAAGACCTAAGGAGAGCAGTTGTGGAGATCAAAGCAGTTCATCCATCAGGTGGAGAGGTGTACATTATGAGACACCTTAGATCACAACACATGTTTGTGCAAAGGATGCGTGTCCGCAAAATTTTGCATGACATTGTCTTGCGGTGATCCCATGCCTGTCAAAGTGGCATTGTCAATAGGCGAGTCTACTGGCCTCCATGTCCCAACTTTGTATGGCATATGGATGGCCTCCACAAATTGGTGCAATAGACAGGTTTAGATGGCTCATGTCTTAAATTTTCTTTGTAAATATCACAATAATAAAAAGCTATACTACCTTAATAAAATCTCTGAATATCACTTAAGTGATTGTTTGAGTTGGACATTCCAAAATAGATTCCTAAAAATCCAACTGTTAATTTTGTCTTAAATTTACATCTATTATTTAAGTTTATTTCACTAAAAGAAATAAGCATTTGACTAACAAATTATATTTTTAAGATATTCTTAATATTTTTCGTACATTTCAATCAAAATATTTGAGAATGGAGTAATGATACTGATTAGTTTCAAGAACTACAATTATTACTCATTCCAAGTCAATATTCTTCATCTTTAACAACAATTTAAGAAATTGAGTAAGTTACGCTAAACGTCATGACGTGGACGCCATTAACAATCGCGCGCAAAGTGAGCGTCCTCATGGGAAATCTGCTTTTCTATCTGCACAACATGTGGCAACAAGCAAGGAAGCACCGCGGCGAGAACCACCTGGAAGACTCCTTGCAAATCCTGGTAAGTAGCCAGCTAGCAAAGGTTAATGAAATATTGACCCTGTCTTCGTGCATACACAACTTTATAGGGTGTAATTTTCCGAATACTGTCGCAGCCATGGTGTCGTACTTAGCTAGTTAACTACTTTCTGCAATGGGCAAGTCCTGATGTTAGAATCATCGTTACTTTGTCTATTTATTCCAACCACCAAACTGCTCCAAAACGCATGGTTAACGTTAATACAGCGACCTAAAATTGGTTGTAAAAGGAGCAATTTATTCTTGTTTTAACACTGCGCAACATGCCCGTGCATGTTTAGCTTTTCCATCAGCGCCTGCTGCTCCCACCTGCGACTGGGCTGCTGTACGTTACGTTTTCTCCTGTCTCTCAAGCAACCCATGTAAGTTAGTGTTGCTGAGCAAGTGAAAAGTGGCTGTTTACTTGGGTGATGGCTGTATGCGTGGACAAACACAAGTGTGAGTGATTTCAGATACTAATGTCTGTATCCGTGGTCCAGCAGCTGTACCTAGACTATCCTATTCTTATGAAACTGTTTCATCATTATTCTAATAAGGCATTTTATGTATTTTCTTAAGAGGAGTGCCGACTTGCCCAACTTATGTTTTGTCATATTTTTTGGGGGAACACTTGATGATGGCTAGAGCAAATAAAGTTGAATTTTTTGTCAAGCATGTTAAATATTTCCAATATCTGTTTCACAGCACCAACACCGCTAAGGGAGAGAAGTTGAACCAAGACAAGATGATAAGAGGAAAGGAACAGAACAGAGGAGGTAAATGTCATCCATTTATTATAGTGTTCCAGGAGGATTAAATGTGTAAACATTGAAACAAGGATCCCAGCATATTAGTTTGGTTTATACAAGTTCAGGAAAGCAGTGAATAAGCAAAATGAGTTGCACCTTGATTTTGACCACGTTTGATTGCATTGGCCAGGGAGCATTTATTGGAAACATAAACAGTGACTAGTTACAAATATCTAGGACATAATAATACAAACTGTTACTAATTATATCCCTGAAACATTGGGTCGCGGACATTATGCATTTACCTCTGCATTGTCTGCTGCCATTGCAGATCCTGTGGCAACTCCAATAATTTGTATTGACTGTTTTCCAATTTGCTATGCACGCCTATGGCTATAAGAGGAAGAACCCTATTGATATTGTTGACCTCATGATCTTTCCTGTAGTGCCACCATCAGGCCAAATGTGTATTTGTGAATACAGCAACTCCTAATAGTTCTGATTCAGATCTTTTGAATTTGGCTATGTTTATGACCCTAGAGGAGGATTGAAATTTTGCATCATTTTAAATTATTTTTTTAGGGTAGATTTTCCATTAACTATAGTTGGGTGTAGATATAATTATTGACATCAATGAGTAAATAAAATTGGGTGTCATTTTTGATCTGTATGATGAAACATATTAGTCTAAAAAGTATGTACGTGAATGGAAGTAGCATTAAACCAGTCTGTCAGCTCCCTATGGTAACACTTTATCATCCCTTTTTTAGGTGGCAGCTTATGGGATGGCAATGTAAGCTCTGTACATTTGTGGCTTCATCAAAAGGGGCACTTCTCAAGCATTATCGAGTGAAGCATGGTACCTTTGCTCATATTCAGTACCCTGTCTTCATTTAAACTGTCCTTGCTCCTTTAAGACATGGGGTGGCCTGCACATACACTTGTATAGATCCCACAATTCGCAGGAAACTGAAGAGGGTGAAGTTGTGCCATCTTTCAGATGCAAAATTTGTGACTCATTTTATCCTAATACAAAAGACTATTTTCAAGATATTAATTCCCACTTGAAAAGACATGAAACCATAGAATGTGCTTTTGATGGATGTGATTTCAAGACAAACATATCACATATATGAGACTTATGCGACACACAGAAGTAGAAAACACAAATCCTATTCTTGGAATGATTTTAAGACTGGTGTGATTGCAAAACATCCAGTTTTTATTTAGAATGAAATCCACTTTCCAGTGTTGGAATCACATGGTCATGTGGACATAGATACCACCTTAGAGTTGGGTTGTGAAAGGGATACTTCAAGTGAAATAGTGAAAAATATTGGTTCTCTTGTTAAAATTGGAAAGCATCTATAATGTCTGGCAAATGCATTGATGACTTGGTGGAAGAGCTTCAGTTTATCTGCACATCATCAACTCAGTATATTCCAAAGTTAGTTAGTGATATTTTCCCGCAGGAGAATAACTGTGCTGTTGATGAAGCTATTGTCAGTGAATTGGTAGACAAACTCTAATCCTTTTAGTGCAGCCTTGGTGATGATGGTCCATTTTCTTCAAAATTTAAGAGTGGAAATATTTGAAGGAAAACTTCAGTGTAATTGAGCCAGTAGAGTATATTTTGGATCCAGAGGAGAATTGCAGCTTTCAGTATGTGCCTGTTCAATTATGGGCAGAAAATATGTGTCACTAGAAACTGAATTTGAATTGCTCAACTTGAATAATTGCATTAAAAAACTGAATTTGAATCACATAATTTGAGTTTGTATTGTTTAACTTGAATAATTACATTGAAGAACTGAAAAACACTAGATGTATGATCATTTTTGTATTAGTTTTTGTTTCATATTGACTATATATCATCATTGATGAATAACAATAGTGAAGGTTAGTACTAGGATAAAACTAAGAATTCTCTACACAAAACATTATCGCGTCCAGTGACCGCTGGCTTGTAGGTAAACCAATGTTCCGCGGTGTGGATGCACATGTTGGCGTGCATGCAGAACTCTGCATAACACAGGCACCTCAGGACTTGGCGGTTGTTCAGACAGAAAGCCCATTAATAAGCCCATCTAGTTAAATCAGAAAAACAGGGCAACATTTTTTTCTCAGGTGAATGCATTACGCTTCCGTATCAATCCCTACAAGTCGCCTTATTTTTTTCCCCCACAATGGGAGTGAAGGAAATGGTCAAAAACATAGGTGCTGATTGGCCGAAAAGGAGTTCTGTGACTCTGCACTCGATTGCTCTTCCTTAACAACCGGATGTGTGTCTCAGTAAACTGAAATTGATTGCAAGAATTTAATTTGAATTGTGAGAACTGAATGTGGAAGTATATAGAGAGTTGCATTTTCAGTGAGGATCAAATTCAGTTTCAGAGCAAATTAATTCAATTTTATAATATTACATTCAGTCAGTTTCAAGTTTATTGGAACAATTGTTTATTGGACTTCTCCTTACAGCAATTGTTGAATAATGAAGACATTGTAAACAGTGTACTGGGTATTTGCTGATGTATCATCTGAACTAAGATCACATCTAACATCAATTTATTTGGCTCTCCTTTGTAAAGCAAATTATGTAAAAAAAAAAAAAAAATTGGCTATGAAACTGTTCTGGAGCCTCTTTTGAAAGCTCTCACAACATTGGAGAAGGAAGGATTTTTTTTGCCTCAGGTTGGTACAAATATCAGAGGTACTGTTTTTTGTGTTTCCGCAGACAATCTTGGTGCTCATTCTTTGAGTGGACTTGTAGAAAGCTTTTCTGGACATTATATCTCTAGGTTTTGTATTGGGGACCATTCTGACTATCAGCAAAAGGAAGTGCGTTCAGGAGCTTTTCCACCAAGAACAAAAGAGAACTATGATTTACATGTTCAGTCTGTAAAGGGAAATCCTGCTCTGGTACACTGTTGTGGTGTGAAGAAAGGTTGTCCCATAACTGGGAAATGTATTTCCATTTTGTAACAGGGTACCCACCAGATGTTCTACACAATTTTGAAGGCATAATTCCGTTGGAATTGGCACTATGTCTTAATGTGGTCATCCGCCAGCAGTATTTCACCTTGACAGAACTTAACAAGTCCATAACTCAATTTCCATACAGAGGACTGATAAAACTTATCACCCCCAACCTATCCCAACAAACTTTGTCTCTCACAAAAAGTATTTGTGGGAACGTAACTGAGAACTGGACATTATTAAGATTATTATCATTCATTATTGGTGCGAAGATACCACTGAATGATCCAGCATGGCAAGTTCTCATGAATTTAAAATATATTACTGAGCTTGTAGTCTCCCCTATTTATACTGAGGAAAGTATTTGCTACCTAAACTGATACTGATATCAGAACATCACCACAGGCTGTTGGAAGTTTTCCCAGAGCAAAAATTAATTCCAAAGCACCATTTTTTGGAGCATTATCCTGATATGATAAGAGGGTTTGGTCCTCTGGTTAGCCTCTGGACTATGCGCTTTGAGGCAAAACATAGTTTCTTTAAGCGAGTCGTTAGATACACGAACAGCTTCAGAAATGTATTGATGTACTTGCCTCAAAGCACCAAATGACGATGGCATACTATTCACAAGAAAATGCTTTAAAACCTGCAATATGTGTCATATATATATATATATATCAAATACTTGATATGGAAATACTGCAGTGTTTCAAGGAAGTTTATCCAACACAAACCTCTGTGAAGTTGACCAATGTAGTGATACACCATGGAACTAAATATGCTGCTGGGATGGTTTTGCCTTATGGGTCCACTGGTGGTCTAACTGATTTTGTTGAGATTTCACAGATTGTTATTGTAGACAGCAATCTCAGTTTCATTGTGAAATTACTTAACAGCTGGTATGATGAACATTTTAGGGCATTTATGTTGGACCACTCTGGGAAAATGACCTTGCTACAGCATAGTGAACTTGGTGATACATATCCCTTGACAGCATATTTTGTGGGAGGCAAACACATGGTGACATTGAAACGTCACATTGTTTGCCAGTGTTAGGTGAAAAGACTCACTCTTAAATGTCCAACACATGCCTTCATTCAGGTTGTTGATTTTTCTTTTTTTGTCCAGATGGATTTGGTTGCCTTGAAAGTTATTAAAGAACACCGGAGTGAGAAGCTTACACTGTCCTCAGGAATACCCAGCACTGTGGAGCAGTTACATGAGACTGTGAAGGAGACATTTGGACTCATTGAGGATTTTACCCTGCATTACTTGGATGAGGACTTTGGTGATTACTTCACACTCCATTCTACCAACCAGATTAAACACAAGGGGACAATCAAAGTTGTGATCATTCCGTCAATAGTGCTTACATTGACTACTCAGACTAAAAACGAGACAGATGTAAGCAATTTGACTGACAGTTCAAGCTCTGCTACTGATTCAAGGGCAGATTACCAGACGGATGGCACATCAGTGTCTTCACAAGACACTGGTATACTATCCCGTCGTGGAAGCCCTCATAGGACGTTATGGCCAGATGAAATTATCATTCCACTTTTCTCTGTGGCAACAGAGGCAGTACTGAGGAATGCCAATGAAGAATTTGTCAAAGATGGTACTGTGCTGAACAATACTCGGGGCAAGTCTGAAATCATGGAAAAATTAGCAGACTACATGTACAGCTACACAGCCTACCCCACAGGCCTTCAGATCGGTGAGGTGGCAAAGGCTTTAGTCAAAAAGCACCCATGTCTGACAGAACCAGGCAGTCGTAATGGCTGGATCGGATGGATGTATAGTCTTAAATACAAGATGGGAAATTACAGGTCGAAGCTCCGAAGTCTTGGATTTCCTGAGGTTACCTGCAACTCACTTAAGAACAAGCGCCCTGATGACAGGGCACCTGCAAAGAATATAAAGAAAGCACGGAGAGGAGAAGTGGTGTTTCTCCCACACTATCCCGCAGGAGACAGTAAGGAACAACAAGAGCTGGACCGGCACCAACTAATAGCCAAATCAAAGAAGAAAGATAGCACAGCCATCAAGGACTTAATGTGCAGAACTTTTGCACATAGAAGACATGATGTCATCAGCCTACAGATGAGCATCAAAGACATCAAGGATAGATGGCCTGCCTTGTTTGATGTCTCGCAAGTGAGTAAATGGAATTTTTTGTAGCAGAGTGGTCGTCACAGTTTTACATCCTATTCAAAGCTATATGGAACAGTCTTACATCCTATTCATCTCTATATGGACTTAAGTTTTTGCTGGATTGAAATGACAATAGATTGAGTCACCAGTTCTTTTTTCTCTTTTCTCCTCATCTCTCTCTTTCAGGTCAGTGCAGAGTTTCAGAGGATCACCACACTGAATCTTGAGCCAAAATTCCTGTCAATGTTGGACTTCTATTCCCCCAAACTGCTGTCCCTGTTCCAAGCGAAGAAGGGTGCTGCAGGAGAGCGACATCGGGCACAAATGAGTATTCTATTTCAGGTATTAAAATTTTATCCCCCACCTATTCAGTTACTTCCTTAACTGCCGTAATCATAATCCCATTGTCTCATTCACATTTCTCTCCTTTGTGTAACTTACAGTGGTGGAAAGTAACCTAAGTACATTTACTCAAGTTCTGTACTTAAGTACAATTTTGAGGTACTTGTACTTTACTTGAGTATTTTCATTTTCTGCTACTTTATACTTCTACTCCACTACATTTTGGAAGCCAATATTGTACTTTTTACTCCACTACATTTATTTGACAACTTCAGTTACTAGTTACTTTGCAGATCCAGATTATTAACACAAAATATAAATCAACTAGTAAATTATGATGTATTATTATGGATTAAGCTACCCAGCAGTACATAAAGTAGTTAAAGTTAGCTCCACCTTTACCAGCTGCAACTTTAGTGATGCGTACACATTAATGCATCACTAATTATAATCCAGTGATATAATACATTATTCTGAAATGGGCCATTCTGCATAATGAGTACCTTTACATTTGGTACTTTAAGTATATTTTGATGCTAATACTTAAGTAGGATTTTGAATGCAGGACTTTTACTTGTAACAGAGTTTTTTTTACACTGTGGTATTACTCCTTTTACTTAAGAGATCTGAGTACTTCTAACCCTAACCCACCACTATTAAGTTAATTACCAATCACAAATTAATTTAGATATTCATTTATCCAATCAGACAACTCCTCTTTATCCCCTCTGACTCTCCCTCCTGTTCATTCCTTCCTTACTTGCAAACAAAACTATACTGCCAATGTTTCATTTCTCTAATGTTAATTCAATTGAAACAGTTTTGACATTAAAGTTGGTACAGTAAAGCAAAACTCTGCTTGAATGAGTAATACATTTTATTAGTTGTTGAAAGACTTTCTGATCTGCAGAGTGGAATCCCCATTCAGCGAACACGAGAGGTCGTCATCCGATGTCTCATCGACCATCTGGGAGAAGATGCAAGTGCCTTGATCAAGGACTTTGAGGTTAGTACAATAAATAGTTTTCAGGATTTTTAACAGTGTTAGTTTTGAAGTTTTAACTAATGTAATCACGGATGACTGTGAGACAAGATCACAAACACGCAAAGGAAAAGCATAGAGAGTGAGCAGTGAAGGATTGCTCTTTGTGTGTCTATGTCCCTGTCTTGTAACATGCAGGCTGAAAGTGCGCTCTAACCAGTTATCTTTACAATGTCTGCAGGATGCTGCTGATGAACCTGTCAGTGTACAAGAGGAGTTGGCAGATGAGGTGATGAAGATTTCCCTGCTGCGGAAACAAGATGGGTCAGGCGATGAACCTACTGATGTAGGGATTGTGATTGAGGGCATCACTGTCCTCAGTAGTCTTGGGGATCTTAGCAGAGCCTGCTGCTATCTGTTGGGACTAACCTATGCCTTGGATCTGAGATACCCCAAGACTCTCAAATATAGTTTTGAGGTATTCCAAAAGGTACTGCTGGAGCTGGATCCTGGAAACCTTTCAACTAAGGTTCAGAGACTGAAAAATTACCTGTGTGCGTAGTTGACTACTGTTCAGCTCTCATAACGTGGGAATCTTTCATTGGCAAGGTATACCTGTCTGAAAGTTTAGCTGATATATTGTCTTAATGCTTACATAAGAGTTGAGATTTCCATTGATAACAAAATTGCATTTTGGACTAGTATTGTTTGCTGTTGTGTTACTTTAATTAATGTACAGTGTCACTGTTCTTGGTGCATTTCAGCCATATGCAGAGTTCGGTTCAGCCCGTTGCTCTCATAGCATGGACATTTTCACATGCTCATTGGCAAGAATAAACCTGGTTGAAAGTTAAGCTAGATAAAATGCCTAAAAGTTGTATTATTATTAGGGCTGTCAAAATTAACGCGTTAATCCAGATTAATTAATTTGCATGATTAATTTGATTAAAAATGTTAACACAATTAACACATGCGCAGCGCACAATGACTCAAAATCCCACAATTCCACTCACTGGCACGGATTGGTGCTCCAACGCTATCTGGCGGCAGAACCAACTCGATAAAGATGGACGACTCTAAACAACATATTGGCCCTCTCGATGGGAAGTTTGAGTACAAAAAAACCCAAGACGGGACAATCGACCGACATAAAGTAGTTTGCACACTCTGCAGGAAGGAGTTTTACACAGTACCACATCAACGCGAAGCATACATTAGTCGGGGATTCCTCTGCAAGTACTTCGGCGACGCCCGGCTTGCGCCAAACCACCCTTTATTTTGATATCTGGACACCATATCTGTTCTATAGTTTAAATAAAACACATGTTAAGTGTATATATCGCCTTCTGTCATGAGTCTTTTTGCCCCCACAAAATGAAACAATTAATAATGAATGGGTATTAATCGTGATTAATCTAAATTAATCCACAGCGGCCCTGTGATTAATCTGATTAAAAATTGTAATCGTTTGACAGCCCTAATTATTATATAATCCAAGTTGAGATTTCCATTAATGCCAAACAGCCTCTGTTGACTGGCATTTTTTGCTATTGTGTGGTGACTTAAATTGTTTAAAGGGCCCATTGTTGGTGCATTTCACCCATGTTTGAGAGACCGCTTTCTAATATGCAGAGTTCAATTCAGCTCACTGTTTTTATAGCGTGGACATTGTTACATATGTCATATAAACCAGGTTGAATTTAGACTTAATGGCTTGTGTTATACTGGTCAAATTTTTAAACAAATGTTTAATTAAAATATTAATGTGTGTACAATTGCTTTATGTTTATCATTTGGTTTCATTAGATATATTGACCTCAAGTAAAGTACTCCTGGAGTAAAGGGTAAATACAGTTTTAAAAAATTAAGTAAATATAACATTTATTTTGATAATTGATAGTCCAGTATGAATTAAATTCTATTAAAAACATTTATTAAATGTAGCACATTTGTTTTGTTTTCATTTTCAGTTACATCTACCTAGCATTTCAATTGAGGTCCCCCAAGAAAATGTCAAATGGAAAGGACATGTTCAGGAAAGCAGTACATTGTGTGGGAATGCAACTTTTGGATCAGTGACCTCATCACTATTGTACAGGACACCTGAAAAACAACTGTCAATACTCTTGGCATGTGATAGAAACATGTACAACGAGTCAGAGCACTGACAAAATTGAAATGATTTCTGGTCATATGGCTTCAGGAAATATTCATTCTTGAGATCACACATTCAAGCCTTTTTTGTGTCCCTGTCCATATGCATTATGCAGAGTCAAGGTCAAGACAAATGTGGATATCTAGTTACCATTTCTTGGTTTGTTCTTGAACATATTAGAAGTCTTTGCTGAGTCAAGGGAAGTAGTAACCACATAAGTGCTGCAAGTTATAACTAGGTTTGCTGCCGTTAACAGGAGTGCTGTGGCTATTGATATGTTAAAGTAAAATTGATGTTCTTAATCAAGAAGTTATGGTTATCAGACAAACCATCAAAAGATGTACATACTTGAAGATTTTGTACACATTCAGCAGGAATATTCCAAATTAAAAAAAATAAATGAACATTTTCCAAGGATCTGAGCTCTTCTTGCCTCTTATGTTCACAAAGTATTTTGAGACAGGTAGACTTCCACCCAGTCTATATCAAGTCTCTATCACCTTCCTTCTCAATCAGAATAAATGCCCCCCAGAGTGTGGTTCTCATCATTCGATTTCACTTTTTAACATTTAACTTTTTAAGCATCTTACTGACTGGTAAGTGGTCTGTGTGAGTGAGAGTCCATGTATGGGAGTGTGTGGGTGGGTCTCCTATCTGTTCCAGGCTGCAGCTGGGCAGAGCAGGCTTTTGCGTTCTCCTATCTGGGCAGTGTTGGCACCTGCGTGGTCCCCTAGTCCTATGATGACTGACTGAGCTGCCGTTTGCCTATGATGCCGATAGATGCCGATTTTTGCAGTGTGGCAGGGCGCATTATCCTGCTGAAAGAGGTCACTGCCATCAGGGAATAACGTTGCCATGAAGGGGTGTACTTGGTCTGCAACAATGTTTAGGTAGGTGGTACGTGTCCACATGAATGCCAGGACCCAAGGTTTAACAGCAGAACATTGCCCAGAGCATCACACTGCCTCCGTCGGCTTGCCTTCTTCCCATAGTGCATCCTGGTGCCATCTCTTCCCCAGGTAAACAACGTACACGCACCTGGCCGTCCACATGATGTAAAAGAAAACGTGATTCATCAGATCAGGCCACCTTTTATTGCTCCATGGTCCAATTCTGATGCTCACGTGTCCATTGTAGGTGCTTTCGGCAGTGGACAGGGGTCAGCATAGGCACTCTGACCGGTTTGCGGCTACGCAGCCCCATACGCAGCAAGCTGCGGTGCACTGTGTGTTCTGACACCTTTCTATCATAGCATTAACTTTTTCAGCAATTTGTGCTACAGTAGCTCTTCTGTGGGATCGGACCAGACGGGCTAGCCTTCGCTCCCCACGTGCATCAGTGAGCTTTGGGCGCCCATGACCCTAACGCCAGTTCACCGGTTGTCCTTCCTTGGACTACTTTTGGTAGGTACTAACCACTGCATACCGGGAACACCCCACAAGACCTGCCGTTTTGAAGATGCTCTGACCCAGTCGTCTAGCCATCTCAATTTGGCCCTTGTCAAAGTCGTTCAGATCCTTACGCTTGCCCATTTTTCTTGCTTCCAACACATCAACTTCAAGAACTGACTGTTCACTTGCTTCCCAATATATATCCCACCCCTTGACAGGTGCCATTGTAACGAGATAATCGATGTTATTCACTTCACCTGTCAATGGTTTTAATGTTGTGGCTGATCGGTGCATAGATATATATAAACACCGGGTGTTTCATGAGTCAGTATGCAATTGTAATAACAATAAAACCAAAGCTGCATAATTTGTCATTTTTAACTTATGTAGTCATTTTAACCAAATAATTCTTGAACTGAGTCTCAGATCACTGACCGCTTCGACAAGTGCTGTCTCTGCTGTAGTGGGAGCGAAACCCAGCTTTCAAAGATACTGTCTGCTAAGATACTGCCTTATCAACTCCCCTTTTAGATGTCCCCACCTAATCCAGCAAGTCCGTCAGAAAGTCCAGTCCTTCGGCAGCTTTTTGCGGCAATTAGTGGGCTTTCTCGCCAAATAACTCGCATGGATGAGAATCTGGACAAAAGACTGAAGGCGTTAGCAGTGTGACCATCAGCGTGATGTGGAAGAGCCACAGGCAAAAAGACTAAAGAGACCAGCGCAAAATTCAAGAATTGCGGTAAGAACTTGCATTATTACAAAAAGACTGCGTTGTAATTCGCAAATCGTAATTCGAGTTTGGTTTGGTTACTAGCCCAGAGGATAAAAAAATCTTTCTGTAGGAGACTCTGCGGCGGCTTCATAATGCAGAGGCTAATCCGAGGCATCGGTATGACCCACAACAAGGGTAAGTTGAATAAGTATTCTGTTTCAAGACCTTTTGACACGCAGATGTAAAAAAAAAAAAGTGCAAAAAGTCCCAAAACACTTCTTGTGTGGACTGTCTTCCTCCCACAAACTAGCCGCACAGCATAATGATGTAGTCACGTTTCTGATACAAGAAGTGGCTGGGTGTCCGGATATGCAGGATATTGATCCCAATATGATTCAAGGTGAGTCATGTACAGGCCTAGGATGTATTCACAAGTCTTGTATTATCTCTCAAATGAATTCTGCGTAAGGGCTTCAGGTTCAGCCTACCTGATAATGCGCCGGTGGCAGGGGCCAGTAAGATCGCAGCTCGAGGAGAAAAAGGGTGAGAAATTTAGTAGTTCTGGTTTCGGTTACATTCTGCAATGGCGAACAAATTATAGGTTACAGGATACAACGATGGCAGCACACAAAAGCATTCTAATAGAGACATTCGTATGGTGTTATTCTGTTGTAGATTTTTTTTGTGCTCATTTGTTTCAACAAAAAATACTGTATAGTTCTAACTTTGCCTATTTATTTACAGTTGATGGATTCCAGGCAGAGCTTCCTGTTGGCCCAGGAGGTGGAGAGGGGTGACGATAGACCTGGGGGGTCAAGCCACTGGCCTTCCGGAGTGCAGAACTGACTGCGTTGTGCACCCAGCTCCAACAGAGACTGGAAGATCACCCCCGTGAAAACAGCGCTGGCACGTTTTCAACTAGAAACCCCCCGAACTATTATGATCCAGATTGCGCCAAACGCCACTTTGCACCGTCGTTCATTCCCAAGTCCACCGTGGCCATCGAAGATGTGTGTTGATTGATGTGATCTCTTTGATTTACTTAACAGTTGTTGTTTTTACATTTTAGTTTTCACAAATAAAAGTGTTTGATTAAATGAATTGTCTTATTTATATATAATTAATAAAGCATATAAATGGGCTTGTTGATCTTGAGTAAAATACATTAAAAGGGTAAAGTAACATCAATATAAATCAATATGAATATAATTCTATAAATACATTAAATGTGTACAATATGAATATTTATCCATAGTTGCTTTATTCAATTAACGCAAGTAGTTTACATTACCCAATGAAACAAACAATACTAAATGAAAAGGGAGGCTACCCGTTTGCAAATCAGAATTGACTATTTTAAATGTTGATGTGCTTCATCCAATGTGGTAAAAGTCTGATGAAGAGGACCTCCAGGCAGGATTAGTCATGTTGCACCACTGTTCAAATGCTAATTAGGCTTTCCTGAGAGCAATTTGCTCTGCTGCACATTCATCTGCAAGGTGTGATGAGACTGGGTATTGATTCGTAATTGGCAGTTTTGTAGGACTGTGCAGGCTCCACATTCCCGTTAATCACTGATAATCTGCTAAATTTCACAGGCCCGGAAATTTTATTTTCTACAAAAGTACCAAAGCCTTTTTGATCTGTTGTATTATACCTTTTTCCCATTCATCAGAGAATGTGTTGACTTATGTTAGATTCTACAATAGTTAGTAATAGTTTCTTTCATGTAACCTGAATTTTAACCAAAAAGTAGAAATATCAGTGGCTAGTTCATTGTACTGTTACTGCTGAACAATTCACCTCAACCAGCAGCTCTGCTCACCACCACTTACAGCTTCACCTGCTACTGCTTCAGTACCACACTTATGGCTTTTGACATGTGACAACCGGCTAAATTTTTTCCCACAACCGCTGCAGCTATATGGTTTCTCGCCTGTGTGAAATCTCATGTGTGCGTTCAGATTGCATTTCTGAACAAATTTTCTACCACAGACGGAACAACTAAAGGGTTTCTCTCCTGTGTGGAGTCTCATGTGTGTCGTCAGATTACATTTCAAACCAAACCTTTTACCACAAACTGAACAGTCAAATGGTTTCTCCCCCGTGTGACTTGTCATGTGTCTCTGGAGAATTACTTTGCAGACAAAACCTTTACCGCACAGGGAGCAACTAAAGGGCCTCTCCCCTGTATGGCTTCTCACGTGTACCTGCAGAGGTGCCTTCTTGTGAAATCCTTTACCACAAAATGGGCAATTAAAGGCTTTCTTTTCTGAATGAACCATCATGTGTCTTTTCAGCTGTTCCTCCAAAGAAAATCTTTCACCACAAAGCATGCAAATTAAGGGCTCCTCCCCTGTATGAGCATTAATTTGACTTACATGGTTCTCATTGTTTTCTAGTTTGTTTAAACCTGACTGAGGTTCCCTGGTCTCCTTCCAATCATCAATGTCTTCAGTCTCAATTTCATAACAGTCTGAAGAGAGGAGCCTGCCATCGCTAGCTGGATCAAAGTTAATGGCTGGTTCTGATACGTCACAGTCCTGTCCTTCTGCTTCTGTTTTTATCTGTTCAGTTGATGTGCTGGCTAGAGGCTCTGCCTCGCTGTTCTGTTCAGTTTGAGTTTGATTACGCTGTGAAGGTGGGGATTTCTCTTCATTATTTTCACTCTTCACAGGAACTGGACTGAATGGGAACTTGGTGATATCAGTCTCTTCCAGGCCTTGAAGCTGTTCTTCCTCCTGACTGGTCCAGAGTTCTTCCTGTTCCTCTTTAATGAGTGGGGGGTCCGGGTCCTCCTGGTCCAGACTGGGACTCCAGTCCTGCTGCTCAGGGGGAACCTCCACTTGGCAGACAAACAACTGTGGAGGATCTAAAAATAATACAGACAGACAATCAACTTAAGGTTGTTGCTACTTTTACATTTAATATGCCAATAATAACAACTATGACACTAGCAACAATAATAAAAAACAGTTCACCCATTTCACATTATTTTACAATCTTACCCTTTTACAATCTTCTGCCCAACTGAGGCAGAATTCAGATGAAGACCTACAACACAATCTTCACCATTCATCTGTGATGTGTCAGCATATTCAGTGGTAAACACTGTCAGTGTGAGACATTCATTACATATAGTTGCTTAATATGTGAGCATTCGCTAATGTACAGCCTCATTGTACAGCATGAAAGGACTGAAAAAGAGCTACAGTCGTGCACATGGAAAGAAATGTACTCTTGAAATCATAAACCAGGCCAGAAGGGCTCATTTGTATTTGTAAGTTTGGCTTGTAATATTATATTAAATGTGCCATGTACAATGAGGACATCTTATGTGATTTTTACATCATATACGCACATTTTAATGGTGGCTTATTCTAACTGATTTGACTGCAGGTAATGGAGTACCGATTATATATATTTTAACAACTGTGCCACAGCAGGGGGTTAAAATGAACCTTTTGAAATAATTTACTTCCTTCTTAATTTGCTGTTTAACTCACCAAAATATTTTAAATAAATAAATCAATTCTGTGATTCACTTGTCCAGTGGGTCCTCTTTCATCAGGAAATACCACAATAATACAATGTAATCACTTTAAGTAAATATTTTCAATCCATAGACAGTTTCAAAAATTAGAAATGTAATTATATTTTGAAGACAAATTACTTAACTTCCGGTGTTAGTCTGGATATTTCTGTCGAACTTGACGCAACCGTGGGAAGCTAACTGTTAGCCACTAAGCAGTAATGTGAAAATATCAACTTGTTCACCCGCTCATGTTCAGTGAGTTAGTTTAAAAGTATGAACATTGTAAAATAATACAAATGCGGTTACCTATGACTTTAATACGATAAATGGATTATGTATGACGTAGAAAACCCTACAAACCTGCTTTGTTTATCTGTATCTCCGGCTTCAGAACATCAACCAGCAGCCTACGTTGGCGATCAATCTCCTGTTCGTATTCTACTATCGTCCTTTCAATAATCCCAAATATCTCTTCAACAGCCGCAGTTAGTCGGTGGTTGACCAATACTCTCAGCGTTTGGACTCTGGACATTTTCAGACAATTACAGATTAAATCTATACTACCTTGCTTCGCAGTTAAACTATGTGCTAGCCCGCTAACAGTGTCAAGGCAGCCAGAATTTGTAAAGAAAATACCACTTCCGGTCACAACCTTCAAAATAAAGTCCTTATTGACGAACGCGTTTCAACGTTTTTTTGAGTAATACAAAGTACAGAAGTGAAATTTAAGAAGGAATCGAGGGGGAAATTGACTTGTGTTTCAGTTTACTTTAAAATCTAGCAGTATTCAGATATGTCTGCATCCCTATCCACAAGATTGACGATGAGGGTTTGGGTTTCTTCCTGAATGACTATGACATGTCTGTAGTTTATTGTACTCTTACTGCTGAACAGATCACCTGAACCAGCAGCTTAATTTGCTACTGCTAGTACCACAACACTTATGGCTTTTAACATGCAACAGCCAACAAAAGCTTTTTGAACATATAGAGTGCACCTGTACGATTTCTATCCTGAGTGGACTCTGATGTGTGTTTTCAGATTAGACTTCTGAGCAAATCTTTTAACACAGACTGAACAACTAAATGGTTTCTCCCCAGTATGGCTTCTCACGTGTCTACCTACTGCTCCACCTAAATCGTTTCCCACAAACTGAGCAACTAAAGGGTTTCTCCCCTGTATGGAGCACTGTGTGTCTCGGCAAATGTGCAAAATCTTTTTACCACAAACTGAGGATCTTATTGTTTTCCAGTTTGTTTAAGGTTTACTAGTTTCCTTCCAATCACCATCAATGTCTTTAGTCAGACAGCTGGCCATCACTAGTTGGTTGTACATCACTAGCTGGATCTAAGTTAGTGGTTGGTTCTGATGGTTCTGATACACCACAGTCCTCTACATCACCTTCTGTTTTCATCTGTTCAGTTCAGGTGCTGGCTAGAAGCTCTTCCTTGCTGTTCTGCTCAGTTTGGGTTTGATTAAGTAGGGTCGGAACTTTCTTTTAATTTCACTCTTCACAGGGACAGAAGTAAATGGGAACTTGATGATATCCGCCTCTTCCAGCCCTTGAAACTGCTCTTCTTCCTGACTGGTCCGGAATTCCTCCAGTTCTTTTTTAACGTGTGGGTCGTCTGGATCCTTTTTAGGAGACTGTCTTGACGTGTCAAAGCTATGCAACCCTACTTTTAACCACATATCAGGGTTCTATGGTAACCTTTTTTTTCCAAGGGGCACCTGTTGGAAAATATAGGAGCAAAACCTACAAAGTCTGTATTTGTAAATTGTTTACAGTTTGAACAATTTAAATTAGATTACTGAATAGTAAGACTGATCTAAAGACAATTTGCTCAGCTGAATTTGTCATTTCCCTATAGTGATAATTTTATAGAAAGAGTCCACTATGTATGCCGCTTCTCAGCTCTGTGTAAAATGATTCTGATTCTGAATATTTCACCCAAAGATTCATTAACAGCCTTGCAGTACACCACAAGTTTAAAATTTGGGGAGGTCAAAATGACTACTTGCAACAGTGCTCCTAAATTAGATTTCCTACTTCCATTTTGAAAAAAGAACCCTGCATATAGCAGTAAAATATTTAGATAACACTAGAGGAGAGGGTCTACAGTAGCCTGGTCGACAGCTTTGTGTTTTTAAATTCTATATACAATAAAAGAGAACATATCGGGGCTATACGTGATGTCTACCTTATAACGTTATTAATTCATTATTAATCATTAGTATTAATTAGTATTATAAATTATTAATAATTATTAATAAGTGTACGTTCGCCACGGGCGAATAATTATTATGAATTAATAATTATTAATGGGTCGTGAAAACTTGTTAAACACAACTACGACACAAAGGGTTACATACAAGACTTTCTGTCTATAAAGCAATCGTTAACTTCTAGGTAGCGTGTCAGCTGTTGGTGAAAGCTGTCTGCACCGTTGTTGCAAATTGTCTGGCCGGTTTGTCAAGCAACTAGAATAAAAAACAGAACATCCGGTTTTAAATTTCAAAATAAGGCCCGTGGCGAACGTACACTGCAGCGTTTTTTGAGTAAAAAGTACCACATTGAAAATAAAAACTACATATGAGGGGGAATCGGTAGTAAATAACATACCATTGATGTTTTTTCCCAAAATGTTGTGTACACCCAAATAGTTGTTATTATTATTTCCAGAAGTGAAACATGTGCTTTAATTGTGAAGGCTAATATGACTACTTGCGGATTCTACTACATATTTCTGTAATCTTTGGCACTTTGGTACCTGACAGTGCCGTTGGATCTGCGGTCATAGGATATTGGGAGTTACTGTTTGCGTTCTGCTTCCACGCATTCTCTGAAAATGTCCAGAGTCCAAATGCTGAGAGTGTTGGTCAACCAGCGATTAACTGCAGCAGTTGAGGAAATATTTGGTATAATTGAAGAAACGATAGAAGAATACGAAGAGGAGATTGATCGCCAACGCAGGCTGCTACAAGATGTTCTGAGGCCTGAGATCCAGATAAACAAAGGAGGTTTGAAGGTTTTTCTTTTGCCTCATTGATCAACAAAGTCATAGGTCACCCTATTTGCTTATTTTTATAAGGTCATATCTTAGCTAGCTGGCTGAC
This sequence comes from Hoplostethus atlanticus, assembly GCA_034670405.1. Classification (NCBI taxonomy): domain Eukaryota; kingdom Metazoa; phylum Chordata; class Actinopteri; order Trachichthyiformes; family Trachichthyidae; genus Hoplostethus; species Hoplostethus atlanticus. The sequence continues at coordinate 70,936 of JAXDDX010000226.1, forward strand.
TAGGAGGGATAGAATCCATGTTTCCATTTATGAGCGAATAGCTAGCTAGTTGTGTCAAGCGCACAAATGGAAATAGCCAGGTGGAAGTTAAGCAATTTAGCCTTCAAAATTAAAGCGTAAATGTGGCGGTATAGACAACAACAACAAAAGTCGCCTCAAAATGTTCAGTGGAATCATCATGGACTGAAACTAGGTGTAGAACAGACGATAAAAAAGATTACAATGTTTTATTATGTATTACATTGCATGGTATTTCCTGATGAAAGAGGACATTCAAAGACTGAATCAAAAATTAATATTTGTTGACTTTTGATGACAAAACTTTGAAGGATGTCGATCTAAAATTTCCCTTTTAACCCCTATCAGTGACATAATTGTAGCTAAAGACTATATAGAATGGGAGCTCCATTACCAGGAGTCAAGTCAATTGGAATAATCCACCATTGAAATGCCCTGTGCTTGACATATGTAGTGCTGCTAAAATTACATAAACAAAGATTCAACCACAAAACTTCCTTGAAGTTTTAGCAATAATATCTCACATTTTCAATGATGCTTTTTATAATATGTCCTTGTATGTTGTTGCCTGTTTGAATGAGTTGTTTTTAATTTGGTGTATTGTTATTTGTTGTTATTATCTTTTGTGATTTCTAAATTAATAGTATAAAGAGTAAACTTTTAAGTTAACTGTTTTGTTTTGTTTTTGCCCCTCTCATTAGATTCTCCGCAGCTCTTTGTCCGTCAAGTGGAGCATCCCCCTGTGCAGCAGCAGCAGGAGTGGAGCCCCAGTCTGAACCAGGAGGACCCTGACCCCCTACACATTAAAGAGGAACAAGAGGAACTCTGGACCAGTCAGGAGGGAGAACAGTTTCAAGGCCTGGGGGAGGCTGATATCACCAAGTTCCAATTCAGTCCAGTCCCTGTGAAGAGTGAAAACAATGAAGAGAAGCGTCAGTCTTCACAGGCAGAGCCTCTAGCCAGCACCTCAACTGAACAGATGAAAATGAAAGCTGATCGTGAGGACTATGGTGTATCTGATCCAGCTAGTGATGTTGAACTAACTAATGATGGCCAACTTCTCTCTTCAGACTTTTCTGAAATTGAGAGAGAAGATATTGATGGCAATTGGAAGGAAGCCAGTGAACCTCAGTCAGGTTTAGACACGCTGGAAAACAATGAGATCCTTGTAAGTTATATGAGATCTGCTGGGGAGAGACCATTTTGTTGCATAGTTTGTGGGAAAAGATTTAGTCTGGAGGAACAACTGAACAGACACGTGATACTTCATTCTGAGAACAAACTGTTTAGTTGCCCATTTTGTGGTAAAGGATTTAATAAGAAGGGAAATATGCAGGTACACATGAGACGCCATACGGGGGAGAGACCATTTAGTTGCTCAGTTTGTGGTAAAAGTTTTGACCACAAGGGAAATTTGCAGGCACACATGAGACGCCACACGGGGGAGAAACCATTTAGTTGCTCAGTCTGTGGCAGAAACTTCAGCCAGAGTGGAGCACTGGTTACACATATGAGAAGACATACACTGGAGAAACCATTTAGCTGCTCAGTCTGTGGTAAGCGATTCAGCCAGAGTGGGACATTGGGCACACACATGAGAAGCCATACGGGGGATAAGCCTTTCAGCTGCTCTGTTTGTGGTAAGAGATTCAGCCAGAGTGGAGCAGTGGGCACACACATGAGAAGCCACACTGCAGAGAGGCCCTTTAGCTGCTCGCTATGTGGTAAAAGTTTTAAAGAAAAAGGAAATTTGAACAAACACACGAGAATCCACACAGGAGAGAAACCATACAGTTGCAGTGTATGCTGTAAAAGCTTTAGTTGGCTGTCGCTTGTCAAAAGGCACAAGTGTGGGGCTGAGAGCAATAGCAGATGAAGCTGCTGGTTGAGGCGAATTGTTCAGCAAATGCTTATAGTCAATGTTGTGGTTAGGGATGCAGCCTCATCTGAATACTGACCAGACAACGTGCCTATTCATGTTCCCATTGTCAAATGTCAAATGTCATGAATAACTTAATGCATGAACTTAGGATAGTAGGATAGTAGTTCGAAATAAGTCAACTGTTATGGTTACACCCAATTTTCCTCAGAGATCAGTAAAGTTTAATCTAAGCTTGTAAACTATAATCTACAATTAAGCTAATTGTAATTAAACAATGTAAAAAAGGCACTATTTACAAGGAATCAAAAACAGGAGAGTCCAAGAAAGATCACCGCCTGCTTGGTTACCTGCTGAAATGGCTGATAGAGAAGAAAAATTGACTAGTCACAACCAAACTTTGATGGTGAACTTTACATTCCCACGGTCTTCGGTGTGTATGAATCAGTTCCGTGACCTTTGGGCCTGGAATCCCATTGACAACACAGTATAGAGGTTTCACACATGTATGATTCTCCCTGTGAAAAGAGGCTGTTTTTCTTAATTCCTGAAATGTTAATTTGGTGAAGATGATTTGACAATAATATATACCAGAGCAGTGCCATTGTTTAGAATACAATGTTGATATTGATTAATATTGATAACACAAATTGTTGACACAAATCTGCATTTGTAGTGTTGAATGTAGTTCAGAGAGATTTAGGAGATGAGTGCTGCGTAAAAGTGCATTCCAAGTATAAAATGAAGGGAATAGTAGAGTCTGTTCACTGTGATTGTTATTGTAGCATTATGTTTATCATACCAGGGGCCTGTACTACGAAGCAAGTTCAATATATCCAGGATATCGGTGTGGTAGCTGGCTTAAGTTACCCTAACATCCGCAATCACGTCTAACCGGTATCACAAAGGTGGTTATCAACTCACTAACTCAACCTAGGCTTTCCCACTTGAGCTACGTGCGCGTTCACATAAAAGGGGACGAGGTTTGTAACAAATAGCCAATCACACGCAACATGTTAGTAGACTGTAGAAGTGAGAAGTATGGGAAAGAAATGTTTTTTCTCTCAACAAGAACAAACTATCATAATGAATAAAAATGAGCAATACAAAAAATATAATAGCAAAAATGTAACAGTTGCTGCTGCTAGAGAGGATTGCTGGAGGAAAGCCTGCAGATGGTGTAAATGATGGTATAAAGTAAATAGGCTAATCGTTGCCCGTCACTATTCTCATTGATCCAGTACAATCTATTGCACTGATCACTCTCCAGAATCCTAATCAATTTCAGTGCACTTGCAATATGCAATATGTAACTGTAAATTTCATTAATGTAAGCTACCTGATATTTGATTGAAGTCCCCTTTTATAGCCAGAGTGGCAAATCGCCTGGAAACTCTACAAACATTATATCTCTAATATAAAGCAAAGGCTTTCTGTCAATCTGACATCATGGTTAAAAAGTAAACCATGTTCGTGATACCGAAAACCCTGGATTAAACCTGAAGTTACCTCGCTAACCCTTAATCCAGATTCGTAGTACAGGCCCCGAGATATTGCCTTCCTGTGTTTTGCCTTGTTATGTACACCTTATTGACTTTGTCTTTATGACCTTCATTCACAAATTAATTAAACAATTATTTATTCATTAAAACCACCATAGAGAGAGAAATAAATGTTGAAATTGATTCAGTTGTGTTGATACTCAACCCACACCATGTCCCTCGTCAGCCCACCACTCATTCGATGCCTGCTACAAAAACTATAAAGCTGGGTTTGCTTAATGTTAGGTCTCTATCTAACAAGTCTCTTTTGATCAATGACCTAATTCAAAATCACAAACGTGATTTCATGTTTTTAACTGAAACCTGGTTAGATAAAAATAGCAGAATGACTGATCTTATTGAGTCTGCACCTGCAAGATAGTGTAATTAGTCCATTATTATTCTCTGTTATAGGAAATTATCCATGATCCAAATATAGTTGTTTGCTGATGATGGAGCACTATGGAAGAGTGGTGGGAACATTCAGTTCACTGTTCAAAAAGTTCAAGATGCCATCAACACAGTGGAAAAATGGGCTTTGAGATGGAAGACACAAACTATGATTTTTTTTACTAGAAAGAAAGAAAAGGAATTAGGGATGAAATTGTATGGGAGGAATTTGGAAAGGGTGGCATCTTGCAAGTTCCTAGGGGCACACTTTTATACCAGGTTGACTTGGGCGGTGCATATTGAGAAGATGGTGGATACATGTAAAAAGGCAGTTAATGTAATGCGCTGTCTTACAGGAGTAGAATGGGGAGCATGTTGGCTAGCTCTAAAAAGGGTGTTCATTAATAAGATCTGTATTATATATATAGGGCATGCTAGAGTACACCCTACAAAACAAACTTCGAGAGATGGCACAAAAGTTTTGGATGGACAGATGACAAGCTAACAAAAGAGATTGGGTTGGAGGGGATACCATTGAGACCACCATGGCTTCTGGCCCAGCCAGATGTTCATCTGAGATTGTTGAGTAGGAAGGACAGAGGTGAATTTGATGCAGCAGAATTATTTGTGGGCCACACAAGAGATATATATGGTGTTTACCTACAGATATATACAGCTGGTTCAAAGGACCCACAAACAGGTCAGGTAGGTTCAGCATATGGAGTGCCAGAGATTGGGGTCCTGGTTAAAAGAAGACTAACACACCATGTGGTTGTATTTACAGCTGAATTGGTGGCAGTAGATTTAGCACAACAGTGGGTGGAAGGGAGGCAACTGGGTAAAGTGGCGATATGTTCAGAATCCATACACATTATAAATATAATATATATATAAAGAAATATAATATAACAATACCTACAGTGAGATGTGATTTCTCCCAGGAGATGAGGACGGTAGAGCTGTGATAATGCAATGTGCTCAATATGAGAGAGAGAGAGGGACAGGATTTGAAGGAAAATGGAGTCAACGAGATAAGTGTTAGCATTTTATTACAAGGAACGCCATCGCAAGGAATTCCATCTGCTCTTTTAGTTTCTAAAGAGAAACTGGGCTAGATCGTAGGATCTAGGTTTGAGGATCTTTGGTTCCGTAGGTGGCGGTAATGCACCTTTAACTTTGGTTGCCAACCGCCAATAAAAAACACAGAAGAAGACGATGACCACAACGACATTGTTTTGAGTGGTTTAGCTGTGAAGCTAGGTAGTAAAGTACTTGTCTTTCTGTCATTGTCTGAAAATGTGCAGAATTCAAATGCTGAGGTCGTTGGTCACCCAGCGGCTAACCGCGGCTGCCGAAGAGATACTTGGGCTGTTTGAAAGAACGATGGAACAATACGAAGAGGAATGTTCTTGTTCTAAGGAGGACCGACAACGCGTGGTGTTGGACGCCATTTGTGGTTCTGCTCATTCTCCGAAAATGTCCAGAGTCCAGATGTTGAGAGTGTTGGTCAACCAGCGACTAACTGCGGCTGTTGAAGAGACATTTGGGCTGATTGAAAAAACTATAGTAGGATACGAAGAGGAGACTGATCGCCAGCGCATGCTGGTGGAAGATTGTGTGAAGCCTGAGATTCAGATAAACAAAGCAGGTTTGTAGAGTTTTGGTCAATACTCCATTGACCGTATTAAAGGGATGGGTCACCAGATTTGTATTATTTTACAAGGTCATACCTTGTATTGGGGGAGGAGGGGCTCCATGTTGACAACATTGTTGTGTTTCCATGGTTTGCTGCGTCAATTGAGACAGAAACAGACAGGCTAACGCCGGGTAACTCTCTAACTCTCTCTCTCTGTGTTTAGACACAACTGACAAATATGTGTGTGTGTGTGTGTGTGTGTGTGTGTGTGTGTGTGTGTGTGTATATATATATATAGACTGGATAGCAGTGGCGGCTGGTGCATTTTTCTCCAGGGGGGGGCTATACCAAAAAGTGCAAATTCGTTATAATAATTATCTTTTATACTACAATATGTAATGGTGAAAGACTAAAGTAACCGAAAAGTGCCTCGATAAGTGCAACAGAAATCTGACAACACAAAACCCTGAGACAATGGCAGAAAATTATGAACACAGTAAGACCTAATAGAAAATAACATTTAAGAAAAAAATAAATTAATATGGTATTACATTTGAAATACCCAGTGTCATCAAAACGCTGAGTGAACTGGCTCAAAGATATATGACTTTGCCCTTGTGGCTTAAACTTTTTGTACATAAATGTTGCCCTTCTCTCCTTGAGAGATGCAGATTTCTCAATGACTCTATGGCACCACAGAACTTGACACAGTTTATTATTTTAGACAGGATGTGCCTGTTTTTGTCAACCTCTTCATTATGCTCACGGATCCCTGTCCTGTAGCCTTCATCAAGCTGAGCAGTTATGTTTACTTTCCCAAACATTTGCTTTTGATTTTTCTGATATGTGGTTTAAATCATTCAAACCTGTCTGAATCCATGCTGGGTCTGAGACCTGTCGTTTGAAAAAGGGTGCAGGGAAAGCAAAATAAAGCATTGGTGTCACTACATACAGTTAACCAAGCCTTCCTACTAAACCAGCTCCTTGAAAACGACCGAGTATATTGTCTCATTCTGGCGCATTTTATGTCAGATGCACCACGAGCCACTCGCTCTCTGCTGCCAACCAGTGGTTGGTGGTGTGTAAATCAGCAGCATTCAGAAAAATGCTGTTTGTACATGCGCAGTTCGTTGGTGGGGCGCAGGACCACCAAGCTCCTATCTCTTGTATTGAGAGGAGCGAACTGCGCATGTACAATTTATAACGAGAGTCAATGGGCAAAGATTTTTGCGCCCCAGGCCGGAAATACGTGACCTAGCAGTAACTTTAGACAACGTAGAACAATTTTAATCTACATTTTATTGCAGATTATACATTCTACTCACTAACTATATAATATTTACGTCGCTCATTTAAAAAAAAAAAAAAGAAAGAAAAAGAAAGTAATTTTTAAAGTCTTCATTCAATGAAGTCTAGGATGTGGGGAGTGGTGGGGCGGCGCACTAGCGCCCTCTATTGGCCAGCCACCACTGCTGGATAGCCAACGCCATTCGCGGCGCGTCCGGTGGGAACCCGGCGTAAGGTTCATGGACCCCCTGTAGTCCTGGACTTCCTACTGGTCCCCAGATAGTTAAAGGTGTTATAATGTTGGTACTATTTTATTTATCAATCAGCACAAACAAAAAAAACCGATATCTCTCAATTCGGGGGTCCTCAATATTAAGAAGGACAGTAAGAAGTGTTAGAAGTGTGTTAGAAGGTGTAATTGTATGGAGTTAGTACAGTATAAAGAAGCTAACTGTTAACACTTTGATAATCCCATAGCGGAGCAAAAGAATGTTAATTGTTCATATTGAGTTGGATAATTTACTATTTTGAAGGCAAATTGTAAAATGAGTGACCTATATTCTTTTTCTTCTTCTTGACATTATTAAAACACTTGTAATCAGCGAGTTGGTATTATTAAATTGTGTCTTTCCCATTAGATTCTCCACAGCTGTTTGTCTTTAAAGTGGAACTGGACCCAGACTCTCCACACATCAAAGAGGAACAGGAGGAACTCTGGACCACCCAGGAAGGAGAACAGTTTCAAGGGTTGGAGGCTGATATCACAAAGTTCCCATTGACTCCAGTCCCTGTAAAGAGTGAAAATGATGAAGAGAAACCTCAGTATCCACAGCATAGTCTAACACAAACTGAGGAGAGCCGAGAGGCAGAACCTCTAGCCAGCACCTCAACTGAAGAGATGGAAACAGAAGCTGATGGAGAGGACTGTGGACTATCAGAACCATCAGAACCAACCAGTAACTTGACTCTAGCAAGTGATGTACAAGAACCAACCAGTAACGTGACTCCAGCTAGTGATGTACAAGAACCAACCAGTAACGTGACTCCAGCTAGTGATGTACAACCAACTAGTGATGGCCAGCTCTCTTCAGATTGTTCTGAGACTGAAGACAGTGATGATGATTGGAAGGAGACTAGTGACGCTCAGTCATGTTTAGACACACCGAAAAACAAAGAGAGCCATGTAAGTCATAAGAGATCTCATACTGGGGAGAAGACCTTTAGTTGCACAGTTTGTGGTAAAAGTTTTAGTGTTAATGGACATTTGAAGACACACATGAGACTCCACCCAGGAGAGAAAGCATTTAGTTGTTCAGTCTGTGGTAAAGCATTTCATCAGAAAGGAAATATGCATGTACACATGAGAAGCCATACAGGGGACAAGCCTTTTATCTGCTCAGTTTGTGGCACAAGATTTGGCTACAAGAGAAGTCTGCAGAGACACATGACAACTCATACAGCAGGGAAACCATTTGACTGTACTGTTTGTAGTAAAAAATTTGGACTAAAGTGCCGTTTGCAGAGACACATGGTACTCCACACAGGGGAGAAACCTTTTAGCTGCTCAGTTTGTGGTAAACAATTTAGCCAGAGTGGAGCAGTGAGTACACACATGAGAAGTCATACAGGGGACAGGCCTTTTAGCTGTTTGGTTTGTAACAACAGCTTTGGTAGAAGGGCGATATTGGTTAGACACATGAGATTACACACAGGGGAGAGACCATACGTTTGCACAGTTTGTAACAAAGATTTTAGCCAGAGTTGGTCGTTGGTTATACACATGAGACTCCACACAGAAGATAAACAATTTAGTTGCTCAGTCTGCAGTAAACGTTTTAGTGCAAAGGGAAATCTGACAGCACATACAAGAATCCACACTCGGGAGAAACAGTAGTACAGTTGAAGTGTTTGTTTGAAATGATTTAGTCAGCTGTCCAATGTCAGAAGCCATAAGTGTGGTGCTGACAGCAATAGCAGGTGAAGCTGCTGAACACAGTCATTACGTGGTGAGCGAAACTGCTGGTTGAGCCTGAATTGCTCGGCAGGAACAGCACTATAAACAGACACATCACATTAGTCACTCATTCAGAATGAAATCCAAACCCTTCAACATGAACATTGTGGCTGCAGTTATGACTGGTCATCAAAAGTCTGGACACGGCCACTTGCGTAATGTGACCTAGACTTTAGCCCTGCGCCTTGATTTATGAAAACAGCCCATAGTTTTGATGTGGGGTAATGGAAGAGAGAAAATGTAAGCTCAGATTCACTAATGGTTTTGTTATGGAAAATAATAATGTAAGTGTGCTTATAATATGCTTAAAGTATAAACTGTAATAAAATGTATGCATAAGTATAGTCACAGCCAGTGGAAAACTACTGAGCTGAGAGGAGTGTATGTTTCCTCTTTTCTCATGCTTATTAGCTGAAAGTTTAATACAACTGTTGCATTGTTATGAAAGATGGTTTTGTTGGAAATGTCAAGGACAAGCAGTTCATGGGAGCGAAGGACAAGTCGCGGGGAAGAATGGGCTGTATCACCAAAAGAGCCAAATCAGAATGCCATGCTATTTTCTAATAATGAATGTATAATAATGAGACTGTTTGCGCTTGTCATGCAGATCTTGTGTTTTACATACATGGGCCAGACATGACTATCAAACTGACCATGGCACCATGTTGTTCATAGAGCAGATCAGATCACTGATAAGGTTTGCAATAGACTTTCATGAGATACTTTCAAGTTGTTTGATAAAAAGATAAAAAGTTTGTATATTCTTGGCAGCCCTGTATATATGGCATCTTGCATAGACCTATGTGGATATTAATATATGCTGTATAAAGGGCATTTTGTAAAACAAACAATTGTATTTTCATTCACTACAGATTTCAACTTGAATACATAATTTATGTAGGAGTCATTTATGTTTATTGTTGGCATGTCATAATTTTGTTTAGATAGATCTTGCAGTATTATTTTGGACACTTGGTGGCGGTCATTAGATGCACAGGGTTGTTCATAGGGGCATAGGTGACAGGAAATGGAAGGCAGAGATAGAGGGATGCACACAGTTCACACCAGACCAGGAACAGCGCAACACGTTACAAACTAAACTGCAAACAACGACTGGAAAATCTGTTCTATTCGGTCTGCGTAAAATCACTCCTAGGCCCAATCCCAATGTCCACACTCATGGCCGAATCCCAATTCACCCCATGGCCCTACCCCTTGGCCCTTCCCCTCCGTTTTGCACGTTCACGTGTAGGCGTAGGGTGTCCCGATTCCTGTTGGGATTGAGGGGTAGGGCGAAGTGTTAGGGCTACATGGCCCTCCAAACGGAGGTTTTTCAGGGGCACACTACAAACCGAGGGTTAGGAGAAGTCTCCCAGAATGACCTGCGAATCAACTGGAAGATCATGGCGAACGCTACACTACCATCCAAAGTGAACCACAGATGTAGTATTTTCTTCGTTAATAAAGATTTAAAAAATATTCGAACCGTGGTATTATCTGAGTTTAATGTCGTTTCAATGTATCATAGACCTTTTCTTTATAACAAGCATAACAAAGAATCGCTAGTATGCCGATGTCTCTACCTCGCTAGTTAACTTTACATTGTTTTTAGGCTGATTTGTGCATGACAGTCCCGCATTTTGACATATTTCCATGTCGCATTTCCCCCCTTTGATGGCATATGACGCCCGAAATATAACTAAAGTCCAGCAGTGAAGTTGCTGCACTTGTTACGGCTCCTCTAATATCAGTGCAGACTACAGAGCACCTTCTGTCATGAAGTGGACTGGTAATGAAGCAGTGGTCTTTTTTATTTGATGACTTGTTTGATCGATTAGTAGCGTGAAACGTATAAGTTGTGAACGAATCGCGAGCGTCCATGCTTTTCTATCGCCATCAGATGAATGGAAAATGTCACTGTGATAATACCATTATTGCCATAGTAATGTCCGATAACAAACTTGTTGCGTCTGTTTACGTAAACGTCATCGATGACGTAATAGGGTCTTGAAGGGTTGTCCCATTTCATAGGGAGAGATTTCAACCACTACCCCTTGTGACTCTGTTCCGAGGGCCAAGCCGAAGGGCGAGGGAGCCCTCGAAAACGAGCCGTAGGGGTGAAAATGAGAATTGGGATTCGGCCTTAGCCTGAGGGAATTACCCACAGTTCATAGCGTTGTGACGTTGAATACGGGGTTACCAGGTGAAGCCCGGAAGCGTTAAAAAAAAAACGGGACAACAAATGTAGGGACAGATGTTGATTCATCAACCCTTTCTTTTAATTTTTGCTTAATGATGAGCACGCGGGCGGACGGCTCGCGGACGTGGAGCTAATTTGAAATCTGGGCGTCCGCATGCGCAATCTCATAGAAATACATTGCATATGCACAATATCTGCATCATATCACCACATATTAATGTTTTTCAACCTACTAATAGTTTTACTAGTGTTATTAATTATTTGAATACATATTATATTTCAATATAGTGTGTGTGTGTGTGTGTGTGTGTGTGTGTGTGTGTGTTTTGATATTTAGGTGTAGGTATGTTGACTGCTCTTAAAACTGCTAGACGTTCCCTCACACACTTGAGGAGAATCTCCACGACTGTCATGGACTCAGGTAATACACACACACACACACACACACACACACACACATATACATATTTGCACCTATGCTACCCTCAGTCTCTGTTATTGTGTGTCTATGGAGTAGCAGTGCATTCTCAGTGCAGAACTCCCCAAGAACGTTTTGTTTTTCATTGGATCAATTGGAACTGTTCCTGAAGTTTTACATAGTAGAAGTAAAATTACTGGTGTAAAAATCTACATAAGAAAAAGTAAAAAGTAGTTTATTTAAAATGTACTCACAGTAACTCATTGAGTTACTTAAAACATAAAATGTTATTACATATGATCTTATGGAATAACTAGAGAGAAAAGAGTTAGGTTATAGGTTCTTAGATGCAATTTAAAATGTAGTGAAATATAATTCTCAAAACATGTCAGTCACAAATTAAAAATCCAACAAATAGTTGTGTCCTGCCATGGCATTTTAAGAATTATGTTCACAAAATCATGAAAATCATTCATCTTGTTCATTTCATTTGAAATGAATACATCATTACCTCCAGTTGAATACAGATATCTCTGTCTTGGTGACATCAGAACTCAGGAAGTTGGAGAAATGAGGGTCCATCGCCAAACCCTGAGTTCCCAAGTAGTGTTTATCACCTCAAAACTGATGTGAACGGTATTTTCTAGTCAAGCTGAAAGCTGGATCAGTGTAGCAGTTCAGTTTTCAGTTAGAAGGCAGTACCAAAGTTCAGCCACATGGCGGCAGCAGAGTCAAGGCAACTACCTCTGTCTCGCTCCCTTTCCTCCTCTTCCTCCCTCTTTCTCTCTGCCTGCAGCATCCTCCACCTCCATCCCTACCTCTATCTCTGCCTCCCTCTTTTTAAAAGCAGAGCAGAGAGAGAGACAGGAAAGACAGGAGCGAGATAGACATGTGAAGAGAGGGAGATGCCATGTGAATTAGTTGGAGAGCCAGACACAAACTTACCACTCTCTCTCCTACTCTCTATATATCCCTTTTATCCATTTACCTTCCTCCCCCCTATCCCTGTCACTCTTTACCCCTCTCTACCTCCCATTCCTACTTTTAACCAATTTAGCTAGTTGATTTTTCAGAGAACATTAACCCTGTTCACCTGTTCTCATGTGAACATTATCCAAATGCCCCCAGGGAAACCAGAGCCATAGGTTATATCGTGAGCAACATGTTGCTGCCCTGTCTAACAAGCGTTGGATTTAAATATGGAGTGGTCAGATAGTTTGAGTGCTCTCAGTCCTGCTGAATTGAGGCTGTTAATCAGACAGGAAAATCCCAGAATAACCACCACTACTGGATTAGCTAATGGTAAGACCCTACATATCACATCAGTTTAAAGTGTTGCATGTGACATTCAAACCACACATTTTAAATGACTTATTACTTCATTATGTAATCATGTTAAAAAATATCTTGTTTTAAACCAATTGTGACATTTTCAACCTATAGCCAGTTCATGAAAGCTTTTACATTTGCTGTTCTAAACACCGGGTGTCGGGTAGATATTCCCTGGAAAAATCAAACTTCATCAACAGAAATTCCAAGGATAAACGGTTTAAATTACTCACCACACTGTTTGATTGACAGGTGATCTCTGGGAAGTGCAGTGGAAAAACACCACAGCGATGAGCACCAAAGATGTCACTAATATTAAATTAAAAAATCTCACCGATTACAACTTTAACATTAAGGGCATAAACGTTGGTTTGATAAAAGAAGTATGAAACTTCCAAGGACTCAACGAAATATATGAGGGAAGACCTGTCTGGAACTGTATTTGTGGGGTATCTCTGATGTAGTGATTGAGAGTGATCAATATAATGTTAAAGTATTTTTTTGCGGCAGGAAAGAAGGCCATCAATTGTAAATGGCTCCGGGCGGAGCCCCCATTTACCAATAACTGAATTGAAGCTGTCTCAGAGATTGATGCAATGGAAAGGCTTGTATTTTTTCTGAGGTTTCCTCCTTTTTTGAGAGGAAATGGGAAAAGTGGTTAACTCACACCTCTCAGTGATGAATGGTTGTGTTCTCTTTTTATTTTCATTGTTCTTACCCCCTCTATTGTACCTAGACTGCGAAACTGCAACTGTAAAAATGCATAAGATAAAATTCTATACCTTTATTAGACTCTTAATCATGTGGTATACAAGGTGATGTTTGGCAAGTATGTTCCTCACCTGTTTTATGTGTGGGACAAAATTTTATAAAAAAAAAATATATATATATATATATATATAATAAGCATTACTAATATATCTGAGGGGTAAACTGTCATAGTAGCGACTAAGCAACATTTAGTTGATTTATTTGATGGATTATGGTGATGCAACATGCACAAAATCTGTGTGTCTGTGTGTGTGTGTATACGTGCATGTGTATATGTGTGCGTGTGTGTGTGTCTGTGTGTGTGTGTATGCCAGGATATCAGCAGGCTAATGTAGTTGTCCTGCCCAGTCATCTGGCCAATGACTTCCAAGCGTTCTGCAGCAGTAACCCTGCCCCGTTACCACTCCTTTATCGCAGCCAATCAGGAGAGACTTCCTGCCCACCTCTCGCTAGAGACACTGACATAAGGTAACACACGCATCCTCATTGCTTAAATATGCTGGTCATCTATTTAATTACAATCACGATAATACAAATAATCATCAGAATCACTTTAAAGTAATAATCTGCAACATTTTAATAGAAATAAATTCCCGTTTTGCTACTTTCTAATGCCGATTGTTATAACACAACAGTGATCCAACTTCTAGCTATTTCATGAAAGTTTTAACATTTGCTGTTCTAAACAGCAGTAAGCAGGTTTCAATGAAGAATGCTGACAAGATGTTTCTCTGTTTGCTGAAACGTCCATACAGACACTTTCTCCCCCACACTGTGACAGAAGCCTAGTGAAAATAATGAGATCAAAGATTTCCCACAGTGATTGTTAATGTGAAATCTGCTGACATTCATTCATCCAGAGGTGAATCATTGTAAAACCTCAGATTACTCTATGTTAATGACCTTCCTCTGTAGCTCTTTTTCTCTCTACAATACAAGTCTGTTTCTACTAGTCTCTGCTAGTTTTTGCTAGTTTTTTTTTACCATAATGCTTTGAGGAACACCCTAACCCCTAAACCCCTGAACTGATCAGCAGCTCTGTACTTCCCTGCGCATGGTCTGCGTTGGCAAGCATGCTTTTGAACTGAAATTAATGGAGAACAGTAAGCAGCTGCAGATATTAATCCTTGAATTTTACCTTTTAAAATGTCCACATCTATGATCCGTGCTGGGGAAATGAGGAACTGAAACTATTAAAGCACAGAAAGCAGCCACAGACACGAAGCCTTTCAAAGTAATTGGAGTAAATTTTGAAATTATCTCAAAGAAGTGCGCTACTAAATGAGGTTAATGGATAAATATTAATTACAGAGAAAAACTGTAAAAAATCCAATGAAAAGGCCTATTTAAAACATAGGTAATAGTTATTTTATTGACTGTATCAAAACAGATAAGTAAAGTTTGTAAAGTTTGCACATTCTGGCTTTTCATCAAGTAAATTGTATGTTTGTCGATTTATTTCCCTGTGTCTTCAGGACCGATATCTCTTGGTATTGTGTATTTGAGGGGGGTCGCCTGGTTAAAACCGTCTCCAGTCTGCAGAGTTACAGCGCTGAACCGAGGTAACTCAACAAAGAAAGACAGACGGGCCACTGCAGGAGAAGCAGTTTGATTCAATTCAAACAGACCTAGGCAGTGATCATTGTGATGCAGGAGGCAGAGCTAAATCAAGATAACTCAATGGAAGAAGATGTTACTGCTTTCACTCTAAGAGCTATTCATATTTATACCCAGGTGCACTCAGGTATTACCGTATCTCTCATTAGACCTGAAGGAATAATCAGCTGTGGGTTTTAGTTGGAGTTGGAGAGAACGCTATCTGTTGTTGCCAGTGGAGAAAGGGTTAGGGTTAGAGTCGCACCCCTTGTGCAAAACACCACATGTCTTGTCAGTGCGCTGCATTTTGGACTATTGAGGATACTGTTAGTGGAGAAATTAGTGTCTCTTCCTCTTCTATGATGGATCTCTCCCTGTATGATTGTTGAATGTCGGCCTAGAAAGAAGCACTTGCTCTTTGAGTCTGAGGGATTGACACCAAAACCTGACGTTTACCATTTATGTTTTAGATTGTTGAATATTTTTCTCCTTGGCTCTGCTGGAAATATCTTGACATGACTTCACATCTTCTACATTTGGCCAATTAATCACAGGAATAAGAAAAATACACTGTCAAACAACAAAGTGTTTTAGGATGGAGTTTTCCTTTAATACTTAATAATAAGTTAAAGTAATGATTTACTTATCAGTAAATAAACCAACTGAGAGAACGGAGAATAAATTCAGTAATTGCGGTAGGCTCCAGTCTATAGGCAGGTGAATAGGCCAGTAGACCAACATGTGAAGAAAAGCATCACTGAATGTGATGAATGCAGTGTAGCCTACCATAGTAAATCTAGTTTGGATGGCCTATAACTTTACCCATTTTAAGATAAGAAGTAATACCTAATTTAGTTCTGTGCATTCCAATAACACAGCAGCATCATTTGTGAATATTTACACAAAAAAACATAACATTAGGAAAAATACATGGACATTGAATGTGCATGCTTGTTTAAGGGCTCCTGGTCAGGGGGTGACATACTGGCCGTCCCACCTCTAGCAGTCTGACATCTCCGTTTTGTTCTGCTCCTAGGGCTGCATCAGAACAGCAGGCTGCAGATCATGGCCAGTGGTCTGACATGGTGTGTTTCTATATGGGCTGCAGTTTTGGCTTTGAGGGTACACTGAAGAAAGCTGGAGTTCCTGTCAGGAATGTGGAACAGGGCCGAAATGTCAGCATGTACAGGGTATGGTACAAATACCTTAGAATACTTTTAAAGGTGCTCTGTGCAGCATTTTAAAACATCAATATATCTGACAAAAACTAATCAGGAAATGGGGTGGGATTATAGTTTCTCTATAACTTTTATGAATGAAATGTCGTAACACATTAATGGAACGAATGGAAGATATCACCACAACACGGCTGTATCATGTTATAGCAATTTTTGCTCAAGATGGCATTCTTTACTGTGATTATAGGTCCAGTGTAGGACTCTTGTCAGTTGGTTGACTAGTTGCTTGGTTTGCACAATGATGTATTTGCTAACTTCATCGAAGACCGAACTGATTGTGCCACATTGTTTTAGCTCACTTGGTTACACTCACTAGACGTTTGGATTTATTCTCTGCGTCATGCTGTTGCTAATTCTGTGAATGGCTGGTTTGAAGGAAACGCAGATGTAAAGACTAAAAAACAACATTTTGTGTAACATGCACCTCAACTATAGCCTCTCTTTCTGTATAAATCTAGTGTTGAACTCGTAGGTACTGATTATTTGGATACGCAGATATGGATGTGTCTATAAATGACATAAAAAACACCCAAACTTTGCAATGTTGATTTAGTCAGAAAAATAATTGAAGATTTTTAGTTTAGTGTACAAAAAACTAAAATCAGGTCAAAGCTAGTAAGATGGTTAACTAGCGCCCTGGTGACTACACTGGTTAGGTTAGCACATAACTCACGTTCATGCGCACACACACACACACTCACTCACATGCATGCACACAGTGGTGTGCACTTTAGGTATTTGGACAGCAACACATTATTGATGTTTTGGCTTCTTCTTCTTCTGGTTTGCATTTTTGTTGGTTGTGTACCTTATAAGGTCACTTCAATGTGTGTGTGTGTGTGTGTGTGTTTGTATTTGTCTAGACTGTGGTCCCCTGTATTCCAGTAGGAGTGTTTAGTTGCCCCTTAGTGGTCACTATGCGTCCAGTTCCTGCTGCCATGTTGAATAAAGCTGCACAGATTACTCACCTCAACCAGCTAGCTCATGGAGCACCGATACACATAGGAGATCCAGGTACACACATGCATACACACACACACACACACACACACAATACTCACCTTAACCAACTAGCACATGGAGCACCTGTTCTGTGTGTGCGTGTGTGCGTGTGCGTGTGCGTGTGCGTGTGCGTGTGCGTGTGCGCAGCTCTATTAGGCATACAGGAGCTGTCCAGACCAGACTATGGGGACCAGGTAGAGTTGCAGCCTGGTGATGTTACAGTTTTCTGGGCCTGTGGAGTGACAGCTGTGGAGGCAATACTCAGCAGCAGTGAGTAATCTGATTGGCTAATGCTGTATTCACGTCGTACGGGAATAACCATCAGAACAACTCGATGTTTAAAAGTGACTTGGAGGTGTTCAGAGGTTGTTCAGACGGTTATTCCAATGAGATGTGAACGTAGCATCAGTCAGTCTCTAATAACTAGAACTTCTCTGAAACTAGTAGAGCTGTTGTTCATGTTGACCAAGCTCATATTGCATCTGTCGCTCTCTCTCCAGAACCATCTTTGGCATTCAGTCACTCACCTGGCTGTATGTTCGTGACTGACATTCCTGACTCCTCCCCTTTCCCCAAAACTCCTCCCGCTAACCCCACGGCCTCTCTGACGACCGGCCCCGACCCTGAGCTGACCCCCCTCTGCTTCCTGGTATCCCACGATCCCTTGCTGTACAGCCTGGCATCTCAGAGGGCGGTGGGAAGGATCAGGCAACTGGAGATGATTATTGGAGAGGATCCAGGTACACACACACACACACAAACAGTAAGCTTCAGAGATATTTGTGACAAATGCACTGTTTGATCTTTTGACACTGACACAATGACTAAGAATAAAGTGCAGATTGTCAGAGTTAATTTGAGGGTGTTTGCCATATATCATAAACAGTTGATGAACTAAATCACTTCTGTGTGGTCTTCCCATTTTTGTTTGCCAAAAATACTTTAATAATAAATAATGAAAAATAGTGAATACTTCAATAAAGTATTCATTTCTCATTTGTAGTCATTCTTACTGTGACTTCCAGAAGTCTCTGACCCATTGGAGTCTTAATATGTTGTATTCAAGTTATCTTTTCAGCCTTTTTTGCATTTCTATGAAAATTCAGCTGTATCTCAAGCCTCTTTCACACATGCAGTGAAATCCGGAACTTATCTAGACATTACTCGGAGGGGTTGTATGTGTGAACGCAAATGTCCGAATCAGTTGGTCTGGAAATTTATTTGGACTTTACCCACCCAGCACCCTAGTCTAAAATCTGTTTTATCGCCGAGTGAGCCCAAGTGTGAATGGAGCAGAAGATTCTCCGGAGTATTCTCTGGGAGCGAGTGGGCGTGTTGATGACATATTTATCGTGCGACTGGCGCGAAACTGGGATAATACAATGTATATCACTTTCCACCCTTTCGTTGATACTACGGATACGTCTAACTACATTTAGTATTGACATCAACGCAAAAACAGCCACTGAGAGTGAGTCGGTCACTTTGTCCGCCATCTTCGTGCTGTAAACAAAACACTGCGATTTCCGCAGCGTACTTTTTGCTGTCATGTCCTGTCTCCCGCACTCTCTACCCAGGCACCACCCCTTGCCTGAACTAACCGGAGTATTTTCTGTTGTTGTGAACGCATCCGAAACGGACATTCTCCGGTGGTGTGCTATATGTGTGCAAGGGCAACTCCGGTTAAAGTGCGGACCTCACTCTCTGGAAAATATCCGAAGTGTATATCTGAAAGAGGCTTCAGTTAAGTTCTCAAGTAGCAGTGGCCAAATCCAGACACACTATGTGGATTTAGTTATTTATATATATAAATCACAAAAATACATTTGTGAATCGTATAGTGTTTGTTTGTGATTAATCTGATTTCATACTTCCGGGGACGAGGGTGTGCAAACTGACTCGTAGCCATGTTGGATTTTAAGTTTGTTACTTTTTGTTTCAAGGTGAGCGAGGGATCAGGGCCTTATTCATTCAGGATGAACTCCTGCACTCCTGTCTGGCACTCTCCCACTCCTCCTCTATTGCCATAACAACGGGCTTCCCCACACACTACATGCACAGGTACATGCACGTACACACACATACACAGGTATGATTGCATACCGACATACAGTGGTTTTCTCACTTCTCTCAGAGGTTTTCTCTTTCCAAAAGAGTTTTTTCTCACAACACAAGCTTCTTTTTTCTGTTTGCGTCTAATTTAACAAAATTGACCATGTTTTCACACTACTAACCTACAGTGTTTGAGTCAGCCCACGTTAAACTGCAGGAAGGGTTTAGAAACAGAACATAGTTAATACATTTCAATATCAGCTTCGCCAAAATAAATTTGTCATCCATTTTATTCTTTTGAAGACTTAACTTTGGGTCTTGCACGAATCATCGGAAAACATCGCTCCAGTTTGTTGCTTGTTATTGGTGTCCCCCCCCCCCCACCCTCAGCCCCCCCGATGAAACAGACGGCCCCCCCGGAGCCATTGCAATAGCGACCATGCTGCTGGCACTTGGGAAACAGGTGACGATGATAACTGACAGGAGAGCCCTGGAGATGAACCAGGCCATGATGGAAGAGGCTGTGAGGACAGGTGGGAGGGAGAGGCACTGAAAATGTTTTAATGTTGTGATTTTGTTGTGAACTCAACACCAGCAAGTAACATCTACACTGTTTGAATTAGTGTTAGACTGATATATCCATTTGCCACTATATCAGGCCAATAATAGCCACTGCAATATGATGGAGGTTCCTCCCTAATCCCTCCCCTTGTAATGTTGATGTCATTACATAAATATCAATTGTCTTTTATGGTACACATGTAACCTACCCCCTCTAGGCGTGCTGAAAACTGCAGTTCCATTGGTCACCTATGAAGATACAGGGCCAGACTCTGCCATCCACTTCCTGTGTCACCACGGAGATCCCAGCAAACCCAGGTCAGCTGGCCCGATGATACGCTAAACGACTTTCAAGCTGATTGCCATGCTTTGCCATGCTTTGGCATCGCAATTGATTTTCTAGAGCAGACTGAGTTGCCACTTGTAGTGTTTGAGGGTTCAGAATTTTAATCTCTTGCCTCCCGATCCAGTCAGGAACATTACTATTCTTTCAAATATGATAGGTTAGGTTAGGTCCTCCTGTAGTGTGAGCTGGTCAACGATCTGAATGAAGACCAGCGATAGCCAATGAGAGCTGAAACATTAAAATGCAGGAAGTGTGAAAGGAAAAATGTTCCACCTCCATGTTTGTTTTGGTTCTGTGTTGTAGTAGTTTGAAAGCTCAGATTTTCAGCAGATAGAGGCGTAACATCTCGATAGTGGGTGTTCCCCAAATCCAACTGCTTGTCCAGTGTGTTTCACCTCTACAATGTCACAATGTTGTTAAATGTGTGATGTCCAATCCTGTCACAGTCTATTCAGTTGTGTAGTGAGTCCCTGGCCGAAACTGACTGTTCCTTAGTTGGAACAGAGAGGCAGGTGATACCCTGACGATGATGTAGAGAAGGGAGCAGCATAGAGAAGGGGCAGCATCAGTAATGTGGATGTTCTATATTTTTAAGATGTTTTAATTATCCTAAAGAGGTTGAAAGTAATTGCATTATGTGATGTTCAATACCCAGGTATGACCACCTGGTGGCAATAGAACGCAGTGGTCAGGCTGAAGATGGAAACTACTACAACATGAGAGGAATAAATATTAAACATCTGGTTGATCCTATTGACAATCTGTTTGTTGCTGCCATGAATATACCTGGAATAAGTACTACAGGTAGTTAATATCTACACACACACAGAGGACCCCTAAACTGTATTTATTACATTGCATATTCTGTATTGCTATATTGTATTGTGTATATATACATATATATTTGCTTATAATGGTATTGCATATACTTTATGTATATGTTACAGTAAATGTGGGAAATTGGTTACCAGGAATTGTATACATTTACCAGCAGAGTGGGAAATGTTCATGTTTACCGGGAAATGTACACATTTACCAGCAGGTGGTAATTGTGTGAAGATATATGCTATATATAACAAATGAGAAAATGAAGAAACATGAATTTTCAGCATATATTTTTTTTTAATTTCACTGTATCTCCATAAGGATTCTGCTGTGACTACGCTTAGCTCAAAATTACTCTGAGAAAGGTGGATTTCAGCAGTAAGTCCGGCGTTCATCCAGTAACACTCCTACAGAACTTGGCCATGATTCATTTTGATGGTTGTTACTCCCTACTAATGTCATCGTAGTGCTCAATAGGAATTATTCTCTCTCTCTGTCTCCCTCACCTCATTTCTCTCTCCCTAGGAATCGGTGATGGTGGTAATGAGTTGGGGATGGGTAAACTAAAGGAGAAAGTGAAGAGCCTGATGCCCAATGGGAGTCTGATAGCCTGTGATATCGATGCTGACTACGCTATTACTGCTGGTATGGATATACATTTAAGGAAAAATACACCTTAAAAACAGCTATTGGTGATGTACCTTGCATTTCATTACATTTGAGATATTTCCGTCACAGGTTAGAATGGAGTTTGATAGCAGAAAATGTCAGGTTTTGGTGTCAGCCCCTCAGAGTCAAAGAGCAAGGGCTTCTTTCTAGACTGACGTTCAACAATCATACTAGAAGAGGAAGAGACACCAATTTCATTGAAAGCAACAAGTTGACATCCCTTTCCCTGGAGGTTGTCAAAAGGCATTCTGGGAAACTTGGGAAATCCTTGAAGTAGAAGTAGAGGTAGGTTGAGGGAAAGTAGATACATCAGAAAAGTAAATTACAACACTTTATTACACTAAAAAATTCCCGGAATGCGTTGAACATCACAGATTGATGATAGCAGTGTAAGAGTATCTGGGGGTGGGCTTTTCTTTTAAACACACACACACACTGGCTGCGCTAACACTGCACGTTATGTTATTGCTGCTGTTATGGATGGATACACACAAAGAAGACAAGCACTTTAAACACACACACACACAGTCTGTGGCATCACTGCTGGTTACACTATTCTTGCAGGTATTGGTATACACACACACACACACACACACGTCATAAACAGTTATAAAATAAAGATACCCTGAACTGAGATGTACACAATGAACATACACATATCCATGCACAGAACAAAATGCATATACATTTTAAATGTACACACTGAAAACACACACACCAGAGAAGAAGTGAAACTGGACAAAACCCTAACCCTAAACTGAACTATTTCATCACCTACAGGCTTAGATATTGGCCAGCTGGTTAAAACATGTGGTTTACATTATCAAAAGATCTCCACACGTTACGAATGACTAGTAGTTAGATTATGCACGCTGATCATGAAACTGTTGGCCGTCTCACCACGGGGATGTTACGCATTCACACGGAGAAGTGAAACCAAAAAGAAGAAATAACCAGGAAACGACACGTAAGAGGCATACGCACTCACAGATTCCCATCCCAACCACGCATTCATAGATAATCAGTAAACCAAATGTTTTTCCCCCCGTATGTTACACATTTGCCACCCCTGTTAAATGTCTGTGAAAGTGTCTGCATCACATTTGTCATACAAATTTCGAAACCTGCAATGACTGATAAATGACAAGACATTTGGTGAGTGTCATAAATTATTAGATGCATGTCACTAAACTATCAGCTAAGAGGGAACATTTGTCCTGAATGCCCCCCTAATTTGATTTCTGTTTTTTTTTTTTTTTTTTAGATATGGCTTCAAAATAAGTTTCCGGGCATCAAATTACAAGATAAAATTTAGACTCACTTGGGCTAGGGTATGGCAAGTGCCACACCTTGCCATATCCGATTGAACCCTATGAGTGTTCCTCATCAACAGCCAACACTTAGTTCAAGATAAAGCCGAAAAATGACGCTCATAGTTCAGCCTTGCATGTTGTACTGTCTCTGGGAATGTCCAATTTACTGCACAGTATTTATTCATGCTCTGTGGTTTAACCCCTTCCTCCACCAGGGGTGTCTAACTGGGGTGGGTACGCTGTAGCCTGTGGTCTCTACCTGCTCCACACTTGCCCCTCTCACCAGCGTTACCTACGGAAAGGACTGGGACTCACAACCTCGCCAGCACAGCTCCAGGACTGGGCTGCTAACCTGCCATCTGTGGACAAGGTGACAGGCGTACACAGACACACACACACGTTTCATTACTGTACTTGTGATGTCCTTCGTTGAAATTCATTCTCTAACTCCTAAACCAAACCGCAACCCTAACACCTAACCTTTACATAATCCTAATTCTAATCTTAAAGCTGTCATCCCGCTAAAATTTAGCTAGACAGCCTGGATATAAAACTCATATACGTTAATGCCAGATGGAAAGGAGGCCATTGTTGCTAACCCTCCCTCTCTCTGTCTCTACTTCTCTCTCCTACCTCTCTTCCCATGTCTCTCTACCTCCATCTCTCTCACTCTGTCTATAGGAGGAGTCTATCCTCTCCACTCTGGTGCGTTTTGGGGTGCGAAGCGGGAAGACCGGTCACCTGGCCATGGAGGTGGACGGTTTGACCTTTCACCCTACACACTCTGACATCATCAGCAGACTGCTGGAGGTCACAATAGGCCCCACCACCCCTGACCCCCATTCAATCAAGTGAATTATTTGATTGTAGACTTGTAGACACTTTATTGTAGACACTTTATTGTCAGGTGAAACATTCAATGCATTTTAATATATTGATATTTGAGATATTGTTAAATGGAGTATTATCCTTAAGACATAACTAATGGGGGCAAATCAGTTGTGAATGCTCAGCCATTTGAATGAAGAACATGGCAGAGAAACAGACTCAAGCATTCAAGGACCAAACTTATTGGCCGGAAAATCCTCTCTCTCTCTCTCTCTCTCTCTCTCTCTCTCTCTCACTCTTCTGGGAAGGCTTTCCACAAGCTTTTGGAGTGTGTCTGTGGGAATTTGTGCCCATTCAGCCAAAAGAGCATTTGTGAGGTCAGGCAGTGATGTTGGACGAGAAGGCCTGGCTCGCAATCATCGTTCTGATTCCTCCCAAAGGTGTTCAATGGGGTTGAGGTCAGGGCTCTGTGCAGGCCAATCGAGTTCCTCCACACCAAACTCGTCTAACCATGTCAAAAAGCACTGGAAGTACTTGTACAGGCAAAGAAGGCAAAAAAGCACAAGTAATGTGCTTTGGTGGGGTGGACTGGAGTGGGTGGATGGGGGGGTCACTTTATTTGTCATTTCACAAAATAAATACATCTTTAAAATTCTAATAGATGCGACTGAGCTTTTCTTATTGTTAGCACTGCTTCATATAGTAGGTCTGAATATCACTGACAGGATTTTATGTGTCACTTGAACAGAGCTCGTATAGAAAAATGTAGCATGCATCATGGGAAGGGGCCTGGGCGCCACGCATTGATCATTTTCTTCGTTTTCAGGTCACCTTTTTGGGCCATCACCAGTTTGCACCCCTGAATTTAGGAAATGATTTTTATCATTGGAAGTGATAATGGGGTTGAATAAGATTAGATTTAGATTTTGTTTCTACTTTGCAATATCATGTTTTATAAATTGCAGCTTTGTACAGAGTAAAATTATTGTGATTTAAATTAAATGTTTTTTTGTGCCAACATGTTAGTGATCTAAAACGTCAGTCTAATAAATAATAAATTCCTCATCAACAGCCTGAATGGAACAGAATGGATCCTTTATGTTTCTGTGTAAAGCTTGAGCTGGATTCTGAAGATTGTTGCCCACTTTAACACTGTGTGATCTAATGGTTTCTCTGTGTTTAAACCAGCAATGAAAGCATCTCTTTCTCTACAGTAGAGAGAATGTTGACTGTTGAGAATCAATTGCAAAAGGTTCCCGTCTTTGTAGATGAAGTAAGCCCAATGAATTTGACAGCATTTTGAATGCTACCCTTAAGCAAACAATCATAGTCAATTGAAAATAGAGCATCTTATACATCAGCTTATAAGGGAGGACAACTCTAGTCCCCCCCACTTCTCAGCTGGCACAATGAATTCATGACTTCCAACTTTTTTTAATATGTATTGTTAGTTCTTTCTCCTAACTCTTCTTTTTCTTCTTACAGTATATCAGAATGGCCCCATTCACAACTGTTTGCATTCCTAGTGCAAATTGTTTTTGCAATGAAACACAGTTTAGTAAAGCAGCAGTAAAACAAGCTACACTACTACCCATTCCTGTCAGTTCTATAGATATTGGGCATAAGACAGGCAGAGAGGCACACAGAGGGAAAGGTAGAAAAGTCAGAGAGTTGTTAAGAGCTGAGGCTTGTTTCCCAGACTGGGTATAAAGAGTGGCCGTCTGAAACGCATCTTAAATTGGTTTAGTTATTTCTGAACTATGAGTCCATGACTTTGATAACATAATCAGACTGGTAGGAAGGTTTCCTAAAAACCCACAAATGGCCTCAGACCTGTATATATTTTGTGTTGTGTCAGTGGAACTGGAGTGAAATAAAGCCAACCAATAGCACAAAATAGCATTCATTTAGTGTCTTGAATGAACAGGAGTCTATCCCAGCATACACTGGGTGGCAGGCAAGTCCCAGACTGGTTGCCAGTCCTTCACAGGGTGAACAGAGATACACAGACAATCACATTCATACCTATGGGTAATTTCAAGTTTACAATCCACCTGGTTTGCATGTCTTTTTTTAGATTAGATTATTATGTTAATCCATGTCTAGGCAGTTTCTGCCAGGAGAAGTCCCAGGTAAACCCTTCTCCCTTCAGTACACTATTTTCTCTTTTCCTTTTACCTACTCCTATTATTCTCCTCTTCCAACTATTCCTCTCCTCTCCCTTCCTCTCCTTTTCAACTGTGATCTAAGACCCTAATTTGACCCAAGTTTTGATATGACTTCCTGTTGGAGGACAACAGCAGCCAGCAGTAGCTGATACTGCCAAGATTAATAAACACCCACAGACACTCTCTTTACACACACATTCATCCCACAGAGACTCTATCCATACACAAATTCCAACCATTAATACTCTCTACACACACTGCACTAACATACACTAAATTTGCCAGCAGAAATAAACACACACACATACTCGCACTGAAATTCTCCATATTACATGTTACAAACATACACACAACTATACACACATACTGTTGCACCAAAAAGCTCTCTCCACC
This sequence comes from Hoplostethus atlanticus, assembly GCA_034670405.1. Lineage (NCBI taxonomy): Eukaryota > Metazoa > Chordata > Actinopteri > Trachichthyiformes > Trachichthyidae > Hoplostethus > Hoplostethus atlanticus. The sequence continues at coordinate 97,410 of JAXDDX010000226.1, forward strand.
CTATGCATTGGCAAACATACACACACACACACACACCATAAAAAGCACACTCAGAGGACAGCACAGGAGAAAACAGAAACACACACCTATTCCCTTGCAAATATAAGCACTCATACACACATACCGCTATTCACATGCATCTACACAGACATACTAAGACATTTAAAGTATTTCTCTGTATGCACAGGCTGCATTTGGAGTAGACACACACACCAGCCACCCAGAGGAAGTATTCTGTTACAAAGACACACAAAACACACTTATTCCTCCTCACACACACTTAATCATTTTCCTTTTCAGCTCCTGGTCCACCTGACAACTGTTTTAATATGCTCCTAAAACCAATAAACACTGTAATAACTCACTTCCAGCCAACCACAACATCACACTATCAGCAGCAATTGACCAAATACATTAATCCTTTACTTCAGTAGGAGAGAAAATACTGTGACAGAATAGCACTCTGCTAAAAGGCCTAAATCCAAAATTATATTGAAATGAAGGTACTGCTACTGAAAAACAAGTACCTCAAACCTCTACTAAAGTACAGTTCCTAAGGAAAAGTGCTCAGTTTACTTTCCTAGGTATGTGTGTGTGTGAAAGTACATCCAAAAGGACATCCAAGGACATACATTTATAGCATGATTTATACCTTTTTGTAGAGTCATAGTTTAAAATGTTTTCTAAAGTCATACTATGTTGGTTTATAGAGTCAGTTTGTCTTTAGAACATACTTTCCTAAAGTCTAGAGCCAGTTTAGTACATCATTACAGTCATAGTCATAAGAGAGTATGTTGTTTTCTAGAAAGCAGTGTATAATATGTAATTTTTTAGCCACAGTATATTTTCAAGTGATAGTCCAGTATGTCATTTTATAAGTTTATACCTAGAAAGACCAGTTTATTTAGAATGTCATAAAATAGTGTGTACTTTTCTACTGTCATGTTATACTATTTTCTAAAATCAATAGTGTTCTAAACTAGTTATAGTATTTAGTTTTCTAGAAAACATTGTATGGTATGTAGTTTTCAAGAAAGCCAAAGCTATATGGTTGTCAGTAGCGATGTACATGAAGTCCGATTTATGGCTAATTCAAAACCGAGCCTTAATTGGTGCTTAATGGTTCCCTGCCTTTTAAAGAGTTTAAATGAATTTACCTCTCTGCCAAAGTAAAAAACCATGGCACTTTTTAAAAGCACAGACTCACTGCACTGTCCCTACCAGAGTCAAATTATTGAGAGGGAATGTAAAAATAAAAGTCCTCAATGCATCACTTTGAACTGAAAAGATGATGTGGGTTTCCTAGTGAATTGTTCCTCCTTTGGGTCTTTCACCAAACTTCTTCAAGGGGCATTACGTAATTGATGACCATTATCAACTTATTTTGGTGACCAGTAGGAATTGCAACGACAGTATCTCATCCTGAGAAAGTCTCTGGCACAGCCCCCATTCCCATCACTCCTGTCCCCTTCATTTTCACAATAGAGATGAGAAAGCTAGCTCATTAGAGCAGAGCTACAACAGAAACATCCAGTGGAGAGGTAATATATCCATGCAACCATCAGTCTGTAGCCTATTTTTGTATAGGCTTCAGGAATGAGAGTGCAGTGCTTTTTGTCTGATTTCCTACAAATTACCATCATTCTGATTCAAGTATTGGTGGAGATCTTCCTAATCAAAAAAACTTTGCCAATGATGGAATGAGCACAGAGCAGACAAACATGGTAAAGTGTGCCAAGTATCTGATTTCGCAAAATCAGCCAATTGATGAATTGAGAGCTGACCACGCTGTTACGTATGCACACTTCTGAGAGAACACTTTGAACAGCTGTCTTTTCCTTCCCATTTCCTCCAGTCAGTCTTCACAAAGCCCCTTGGTTCTTCGTTGCAATGACAAAGAATCAAACCCATGTCAACTGCTTAACAAAAAGATATGCTAGTCACTATACCACCAATGCACATTCAGTAAATGTTGATGGTTGGAATTTTTGGTTTCTCAGTCATTGTTTGTACACTCAACTTCAAGTACCCTGTGATGCAGATTTTCATGTTCACATTTTCATAGGGCTTCAGGAAAGAGGGTGAACTGCTTTTTGTCATTTTTTCTACAAATTATCATCATGCCTTGGCATCTTGCCAATATGCCATCCCTTTACCACTTGTCATTCATTCACATAGCCCCTTGGTTCTAGACAAGTGGGGAGTTGTTATATTACTAAAGCCATCAGATTCTCTGCATTGGCTGGGAATCAAACCCAGGTCAAGTCAGCTTGGAAGTCAGCTATGCAAACCACTATACCACCGATGGAAAATTTTGCATATGTTGAAGCATCAGAGTCTCTGCATTGGCAGGGAATGGTGTAATGTTGCACACTCTGGAGTCTGAATCCAGCGATCCGTGTTCAAATCTCGGTAGAATCTGATTTTCAGTCAGCTTAAACCTTGCTGGCTTTCTGACTAATTTCCTACAAACTACCATGATGGCGGATTCAGTAAATGCTGATGTTTTTTCGCAGCGACCATTGTTCCTGGGTACATATCCGAGATGAGCTCTTAATGAAATGTTTTGGCTTTTCTTTCGCCAGTACATC